>UZAN01040222.1:5481-31035 GCA_900618425.1 Echinostoma caproni
CGGTAGGTTTACACGGAAACCTGAATGGATCGCGTATCGTACTGAGTCCAAACTGACTCTAAACTGATACGATGATTAGATCACACGAACCAGTCTAATTAAGAACACAATTTGGACTGACATGTTTTTGGTGAATTCCTTTTCAAGACTTTATTATCTAGTTTAAATGAAATAACTTCACTAGGCTCAAACAGAGAGGTGAATGAATTATGTGCTTTGTAGGGAGAACTCCAAATTGGTATCCTGTTTGGATTATACAACCGAAATTCGCTATTTTACATAATGGAAAAGCGAGTTTATCTTCCCTTGTCCAGGGGAGTGTGAGAGCTTACCTATGTTTACCTCACTATGATTGCCTATCAATTGCCTATCNTAAGACAGTTATCTCAATATAATAACAACAATCCGAGCTGGCTCACATAGGGTGAGCGTGGAGCTGTGTCAAGCTTGATCTACGCTCATCTGGTAAAGACGAGACACATGGTTGACATGCGTTCGGCATTCACAGTCACTTATCGCGTCTCTTCACACCCCTCGAGAGCAACACGGTTTCGGGCATCACCGACCCCCGAGGCGATTAGCATCAGACTCACGAAGACTGAGCTGTGTGCACAACAAAGAACTGATCTAAGATCTACAGTTCTCCTGGTAATTTGAAGATAAGATCGCTTTTCACAACCCATTTTAATGCATATTCATTACGGTAATCTGAGTTCATCACGATGATAAATACCATGATGGAAGTCTGTGGGGTGCAGTGCTAAACCCCAGCTCTGTTGAAAGGGTACGACAGATGTATTCTTTTAGTTTCATAAAAGAAAGACGAGATTAAACTTGTGCGAACCGATTCAGTTCTCCTGATGTCTAGCCTCAATCTAACTTTCACTCTTTTCTTGCCTCCACATGCAGCCACCAGTTCAAACTTGGTACAAGGTTAACAATATTCAATCCGTTCCCATACCCGCATTGGGTCCGGTTACTGATTCGCAACTGGCCGTACGACGCCAACAGGCCCGAATGAAATCGAAACCGAAAACAGTGAATATTCGACCACCGAAACCTGATCCGTTGCAAACATCTGGTTCTCCGGTCACATGCACGAGTTCATTTGTACTAAAACAGACCAAATGGCCCAGTGATATGTCTATTTTCCCGAATCCCATTACCAGATCGAGTACTATACACTCAACAGACTACAGAGCCTCACCTTCAAATGCACCTTTGAATAGTATGATAAACGCGACTAATGGTCCCTCAGACAATGGATGCTTTTTTACCTCGGCCACCTTCACCCTATCACACCCGATTCGATCAAAACCTTTCTATTCACCCGGTCACGGAAGTCTCCAGTCTCGGGTGGTTGTTTAGAGGAGGAATATGAAACTCCCGGCATGACAGCAATGAGACTCATTTTCCTCTCTGTGTATAGAATCATAGATCATTCATCTTTTCTCCCTGTTCCTTTCGTGAATGTTGTCGTCATGTGATGCAATTCCCTGTCACATCCGCCAGAATGCCCACAATTCCTTTCGTTGCTGAACAGTGATGATGATGTTGTATTTGTGCTCCTTGTCTGCTTGACTTTATTCTTATCATGTTTCACATATTGATGATGTAATCCTGTCCCATTTTGTTTGCAACCTCAATCCCGATTTGTCACTCTTCGAATAGGGCCTCAGCCGATCGCGAATAGGTTGATCCCATTATGTGCTTTGTGCGCATTGATACACGGTGACAGCTAAGGAGTATCTATTGTGCGAAAGATGCGCAGCTTCTCCTAGATGACTTCTTTTTTCACATTGTGAACACATTTCAAATTTTGTGGCCAAATGTTTTGTCTTTCAAATTCCCTCGTCCTTTTACCCCCTCCCCACCCTCACATCAGTTGGAAACCCGTTTCCTGTCCTTTTATGTGATATGTGACAAATATGAGTATTGATAATATGATTATTACTACGAAACTCGTGCGAGGAGATGTATTCGATTCTTTTTCGCTTAATTTCTGGTTTTGAGCGTCGTGTTTCTTTAAATGATTGCACTAAGTGAAACTGGAGTACAACTGAAATGTGCATACTTTCACTTTCACTCTACTAACTCCTGCTGGAGGATAAGTAGGTTCCATCAGCATCGTGATTCATTGATGCCCAGGCGCGGCGGATTGAGGCCAGCTCAGTGCAGATTTTGATTCAAATTTGTCAATCTATGCCGTTTCCCGTTGTATACGAAGAGGCCCAGGAGCTATCCTCTTTCTCAGTGATTTCGATCGGAGTTTTGAGCTGTTCATAAAGCTGACAACACCAACGAGAACATAGTTGAGGATTGACTGTTTCGTTTTGACGAGCTCCGTCACGAGTCGCGGGAAATCATGGTCGATACTTTTCAAATGGAATTGACGAAGGAGAACGGGAAATCTATCAGTGCGTCCGCATTGTCTCGTTACTACTATTATTGGAAGCTGTGTCACACCAATTCACATTGCGAGTTTGACTTAAGCCGAGTAATACATACCTCCATTTTTCGTCGGTTTGCCTAGACCAGTCTTTGTATCGGTGGCTCACTACGGGAGAGAGAGGTCCGATAAACACTAACATTGATGCCAAGGATGATTTCAACTTGCGTCAGAAATGCGTGCTGTAGATACAGCAAAGCTCTCTTGACGTTGATTTGTAGCACGGTATCATCCTCCGTTTGACCGTTCGGGGTCAAGGTCGCACCTAGTTATCAGAAAGAAGGCACGCATTAGGTGGAGTGGCCATCGATTAACAACTACAGAGCTTTCTTTAGTTTATAGACTAACATTGCTAGGTTTTAGTCAAGTTTCGATCTCTAACCCGATGAAATTATCTAAAAAATGATTTTGCTTTGGAATGACGAGGATATTAAGTCAATCTCTTAGGACGAGTTTGAGTTTGTCTCATTTTTTAATAGATCACTGAAAGAGGGCAGTCCTGTCTGATTCCGGTATTCAGCGCAACTGTTGAAGATTCTTTGCTGCAAATGAAGATCTTTGCACTGGTTGTTTAGTAATATCGTCTCAGATGGTATCCGTCAGCAGCCTTTATTACGGTCCAGATAAACTTACGATTGANGATTGAGCCAGTTAAAAGTTATTGCAACTTATCGGGGTGCTTCAGTATTCCATCCAGAGTGAACACCTAATCCATGCTGCCTGTACCACAGCGAAATCCCTTTAATTCGAACGAATGCTGCGATTTCTTGCACTTGTGTAGCAGAAAACAGATGATTGTTGCAGCAACGCCGAACAAGCTGATCAGTTGCTACCTCGCACACACAGGTTCGTCATCTTTCATACACGTGTGGCACCTCGAAAAAGATATTGACTAGGAACATGTGTATGTTTTGCTCATGCTGTTGAGTGATCGATGGCCCGACCGGCTATTGAACAGGCCGCTTGTTCCAGACATTGGTCCGTGTGGTGCGAAAGACACCATCTAACTAGAAGTACAATAATTCGAATTTGTACGGTCAATGTATGAGTTATATATAACAAAATGTATCTAGATTGAGACCATTTGATTTAAATGCATTACTTTTCCCCAAACAAGATTTTGCTGCAAGCACGCATGAAACCATTTGAAATAGTTTTGCCTTTACGATCGTTTCCGTTGCGTGTTTTCTCATTATCTTAAAGAGCATAATCACTGTCCGAGAAACAGGCAGTTTGCCTAAACTAATCAAATCCATCACACGGGCATTATCGATCAGGAGTTCAAAACCAATTGAATTTACTTTCAGGGGGATGTTTATCGTCCTGTATGAGTTTCTCATGAATTATATTGGTGTACCTAATACTATATAATGTATGAAATCTGGTTCACAACCTAGCAGAATNTAAAGCAGATAGTCCAATGGAACCTATTCGAAGAGAAACTCTTATTTATTAGCGACATATGCCTGGAAAGATTGGTTAGCATGATGAATAAATGACATTGCAAAAAGTGAAATGTGTTAAACTAGTAGAGGACGCTATGCATTCCTTTGCATTTCAAAGACCGTAAATGCATTGTCATGGAAACCATTCACAAAGCTTCCCCTTTCGTGCACATCCGAGCCACTCGTCTGTTCTCAGCTAGAGAACAAAGTTCAGCACCTTGCCATCTCATTCCAATCACATTTGTGCTTGCTTGTTTTTGTGGAACGATGTGAAGAAATCTTACGCTGGAAATATGATCCGAACCGATGCGTGGGTAACTCCTCGTTTGGCTGAACACTGAGGTGATCAACTCGTTCAACAGTATCGTATTTTTACACGAGAGGTGAGCACGCACACGAGAAAGCTCAGTGAGATATTCCGTGTGCATTACATGATTGTGATTGGTCAATGGGGACCTAGCAGAATGGGGCAAAGCAGATAGTCCAATGGAACCTATTCGAAGAGAAACTCTTATTTATTAGCGACATATGCCTGGAAAGATTGGTTAGCATGATGAATAAATGACATTGCAAAAAGTGAAATGTGTTAAACTAGTAGAGGACGCTATGCATTCCTTTGCATTTCAAAGACCGTAAATGCATTGTCATGGAAACCATTCACAAAGCTTCCCCTTTCGTGCACATCCGAGCCACTCGTCTGTTCTCAGCTAGAGAACAAAGTTCAGCACCTTGCCATCTCATTCCAATCACATTTGTGCTTGCTTGTTTTTGTGGAACGATGTGAAGAAATCTTACGCTGGAAATATGATCCGAACCGATGCGTGGGTAACTCCTCGTTTGGCTGAACACTGAGGTGATCAACTCGTTCAACAGTATCGTATTTTTACACGAGAGGTGAGCACGCACACGAGAAAGCTCAGTGAGATATTCCGTGTGCATTACATGATTGTGATTGGTCAATGGGGAGAGAGTTACTAGTGTTAACTAGTCGCAGTAAAAGTGGTGGTCACTGCTACCAAACATTTCAATCGAATTTGGTTTGTGAATGTGTTTCAGCTCTCTTGGTTCATCGTACACGCCAGTATTCCGGTTAATTGCGACAATCAGACAAGCCACTAACTGGTTGATCACGTGAACCCATTGTCGTTACCACCAAGTATTAATTAATCGGGAGTGATTATTCTACGTCATAACTTTGCTCGTTTATGGCCCAGATCACTTTCATTTGGGGCATTTTGAGTGTTTGTAGTGTTTAGACTTACCAAGAAAATGAATGGTACCTCAACTGTCGCCTACGTTTCCCTGATAATAATCCGTGCTTTATATTTTTAGGCCCAGTAACGTATGATAAACATGGATAAGTTGCTTTCGGGACGCCAGTTTTTAAATTCACTTTTACAGATAGTGTCAGCTGCATGCGGCACAGTAGAGGTAAAGGGTTTATACACTGGAATGAACACCGACTGTGACACATAGACACACAAAGGGGACACCGGCTTATCAAGTGTGATTAATGCACATCCGAAATCGACTAGATAACAGATGAAAACCAATTCAGCTAACATTATCGTTTGTTTAGTCCCACAACTCAATTTCAGGGCCATTCGCCAGCAATATATAAGATAATGATCATTAGCTTATTCAAACCTATTTTGTGTGCAGAACTGACTGTCAGTAAGACATTGACACGCTGCAGTAATCGAAATACACCGAACTCAGGTCGGTTCCAAGTGGTGTTCTGGGTCAGTTGCCACCGGTTATAACCATTTCCTATCCAAAAAGGGTTTTTATTTGAAGAGGGTGTAACTTCCAAATTCTGCTGAGAACTACGCACCGTAAATAATGCTTTGACCGTCGTACGCCACCAACTTGGAAAGAAGGGTTCCTTACAATAGCAATTGGACTGCTTACTCGTTGTAACGTTAGATAATTAACTTCTTATCAAGTGAGTTTATAGATTTTCAGCTTCGAATGTATCTGTTTCGACTTCAAGTGAATCCCACCAGTAGGATTATGGCGGGAACCCCATAAGTTAATTGGTACTTCGGTCGTCATATACGATCGCTTGTTTCGGGTCTGTGCAAACCCCGTTGAGTTGGAGTGGACTGATTTATCCGTGGAAAAACAAAATACTTTTTGAGTGACTTAACTAGCGAATTTTAAGGTTTCATTGAGGTGAATTTTCCCGATTTATCCGCCTTCACTCGGGAACGGTATGTCGCTGACCGTTTCATACCGGATTGAATCAAATCGGTGGTAACGGATCGTGGTTGGCCTGTTAAGGAAACGAATCACATCCGTGTGGATCGATAAATCGGCCACCAAGTTCAGATTTGAATGTTAGCAAGTTTCATCAATAGCCTAGTGTGTAAAATCCCTTGAGGCTCAAATCACGCACAGCTTCTTTTTCTTTTCTGTTTGCTCTTTTTCAATCAAAGGGCTGGCATACAATACATAAATGGGGTAAGTCAGTCGGTGGTAGTGGGATTCGAACCTTCGTCCTCCGGGGTGATAATTTGGTGACGTTGCCACCGGGTCAGCACTGCCAACCAATGTCACTGCTTACACATTTTTGGCATCGAGAGGCGCACCTGACAAGATGCCTACCAATTATTCAAGGATACACTGAAAGAATTAGCAGTATTTTAGTTGAATAATAAGTTCAAATTTGAACCCATTTATTAGCTAACAGAAATATCATATTTCACCGTGCTTTTTAGATTGACTACTGCAGTCTGTTTACAATGTCATTGACAACGACTTCACACTCACAGCTTACCCCACTGTTACTCAGCTTCGTTGCATGGGTTTTTATCCTCATTGATTCTTTTGTAGCCTGATTGCTTCTACGCAACCCTTATCGTTTAGTGGGTGAGTAAAGTCTTTTTGAGAATGAGTCACAGCTATTCGTGATCTTTCACATGAGGATAATTCTTAACCGCGTGCTTTAAGGGATGGTAATTTGATATAAGTACTGTAGTTTATCCAACACTGTCTTAATCCTGATTAGCTGCCTACCCTTTCGTGAGAATGATTTGCCGGTCGAGGTAAATTACCGCCGAATTCGTTCATTGCCTTTTAAAACTCATTCTATTCTATTGGTTGGATCCACTTGAAGTTAAAATAGATTCACTTTAAGTCGATAAGCTATATCAGAACGAACAGATAGAAGAGTAAACACTTCCATTCCATCGAGAGAGAATATAAGTACAGTCCCAAGGAATCTCACGATGTGAAATGTGCTTCGTTCTCACTGCATTACACAGTTGACCGGGAATTACCATCAAATGTATTTTGACCCTAGGCACCGAGAAGTAAACACGCTTTGATTGACAATGAGTGAACAAATGTATCTATATGCGATGCACTTGAACGGTTTTGTTTTCCCCAGGGGTCTGTTTACTTGGTTAGAAAGATATGTGTATAGAAAGTGATTAAAAATAGAAACCAGTAAAAGCAGATGTGCGCGTGTGAAAGGCATAGGAAATGCCGACCTGCACCCCTTTCGCTGAGATAGAAAGTTTGAACTAAATGAGGTGGACTGAGGGGAGAAAGAAATTCGATCAACCCAAGATGGTCTCCAGAGAATCAATATATCATAGAGTGTTATGTCATGTTCGAAGCAACTCATGGCAATGATTGCATTTTCTTGGGAAGCCTGTGTGAGAAATATGCTCAAATTTTGTTTGCATTAATTGAGTCAGTTAACCAAAGTATAACAAACTCACGTGACAAACCTAGTTACTAAGTCTGTTGATCATTCACTGTGTGATTGAGGGCTAAGGATTTATATTCCCAGCTTACATGTCAGAGGTCGAAGTACAAACAGGGACTAAAAACGTAGTTCCGACGACTAAGAGGAAAGAAGGAAAGGTGTTCATTATCAGTCTTCACACGACGTTCAATTTCAGTTGAAACTTAAATAATAAATTCTCAATGGGAAAATACATTCAAAAAACTACTAAAATAGTAACAGTTGTTTGTATAAATAGAATGGGTTAACACAAACCTAACGGTCTAAATAGAATCCTTGTGTCTTGAGAAACATGGTGAACTCACGGAGATTTCAGGCAAGAACACACTGGATACAAAAAGAGCTGTCATATGCTTAAAAAACCTAGAGTGAAAAATTAGATTTGATTTGTGCTTCTGGATTCCTGTTTCACCGGTGATCACATGGAGAGTAGTAAACTGCACACTTTCCAAACAGGGAAGCGGTCAACTCTGAACTTAGTCTTCATTTACGTCTTAACTCGCTTGCTATTGACTAAAACAGTGTGTGAACAGGAATCATGGTTGACCATGAGAGTCTACGTACATCGATGAAAACCCACCGCGTAACTGCCCACAGGAGACACCTCCGTTGGTTTGACCTGCTCAACGCGGTTGTTTGAGCGAAGTCAGATTACCGATGCCCAAGTGTTTATGATTGGAATTGAGCTATCAGTTGTACCTTAACTGTGTGATCGAAATATCACGAAAATCATCGTAGACTGTGGTGGACGTCATACATGCCATTTTGGTAACTAATCTTCCCATGCGTTTATTTGTACGGATGTAAACGTCCAACGACTCCGAACCGTCGAAAGGGGAAGATTTTGTGGCCTAAATGAATCGGTCAAGAGTAATGAGTACGAAATATTTTCACAATGACCGAGTGAAGCACTAATGCAAACAATAATTACCGGGTGAATAGAAGTGCATAATCTATATGCACCGAAGGAAAAAGTCATAAAACAATACGTCATATTTCAAATTGCGCTCGTCTATACGAATACTAGGAATTCACTAAGATAATGATATTTTAGGTATATAAGTAAGACATGGTCACAACTGATCAATACTAAAGTTGGCTCATGCTTTTAGTTCAAAGAGAGCAGGTGAGTAGCGAGCTAGCCATCGATTGCAACCAATAAAAACTAACATTGATAACGGGCAACACAAACGCTAATGACGGTATAGGAGTGTATATTCATTGTTTATTTATGATTACTTTCAAAATTGCATGCTTTTTGGGATCCCCTGTGCAGCCGTTCCTCGCGAACTTGGTTTTCACACATGGATGATTGGTTACATTTTTTGCTGGAAGGCTTCTGATAAAAAATCATTGCGTATCCTTATCTGATCAACGTTTCTGAAAGTTTCACAGCTGTATACGGCTAAAAGAACAAATTTTGTTTGTTTTCACACGCCTACTTTTGCACCTATTTTCAAGTACTGTTAAAGTTATATGGTAACCTGTGGAGTATGAAGCTTGTTCGTATGTGAACTATAAATTCGCGAACGCTCATCTAGAAATACTTGTCGGGAATTCAAAAGCACTCATCAAGCAGGGCGTAATGTTTTTCCCAAATAAACTTAGCCTAAATTGAGATCCTTTAATCCATCTGGGCACTGCTGTTCATTGGGCTCGTTAACCACGTTATTCAGGACATCGCTGATTTCCTGCACTGTGTGGTTTTGGTGGACACCAGTTGTCCGTGTCCTAGTGCAGAACAGTACTCTTCCCTGGCTCGACTTTGCTGAAAAACGTTTGGAGACATCTGAAGAATACTACAATTATTTCTTTAGATATATTCATTGATGATACAAAATGAAAGTTTGCAACAGACGCGCGTTCTTCAACGTTGCACATGACCTCAGGGGATGTGATAAAATGAAACGAGAGGTATACCATGGGATATGTCGGACCGAATGCATTTCTGTTTTGGCGAAAGAGACAGCTGATTTACACCATGGTTGCTCTAGGTCAAAGCAAACAACAATTATTTTGTCGAAGTACAAAAACTGAAATCCGAAAGTCACAGGATTTCTAAGTGCATTTCACATCAGCTCCTCACATTATGACCTATTTTGAACGCTTCGATAATATCCTATGCCTTTCAACAATATAGCAATATTAATAGTAATAATACGAATTTACTTCCCTCTATTTATTGACTTTTCTATGATACACGAAATTCCAATTGTCAATAAAGGTGCTATGGTTAATGAGGGTCTATTTGGGGAATAAATAAACAGGAACGATCAACTGCGGTGGAAATACTTGAACTAGCTACCTTCAGGTTGCTGTACTAGCTGACTAAACTGCTCAACCGATGCTACCTTGTTATGCGATAAGCAGAAAAAAGGGGTCAACTACTTGGTCACGACCACATAATGGCCGGCTATGGGAAGGGGCGATTTAAGCTCTGATAATTTAAATTAAAAACACAAACAACTATATTAAGATGGTGCTGGTTTCACGTCGACGTCGAAGAGAGCGATGATGCTTTGCATAAATGCTGAAGGGGAAAAGGCTTTTAACTTAAGGATCGAGGCATGCCAGTGGCAGCTGAATGATCATTATCAGTTTCGCAATATAGTTTAGAATTGCGGATGGACAACTAATGAATGAATCATCTTGCTGGCGGTTTAATAAGCTATGTTACTGGATCATACGGACCGCAGGCTCTGGATAGTCCGTGTTTTGCTTAAGCAACTCATGATGCTGGGTGCGAATAGCCACCAATTTGGCGATGCACAGCATAGGTTGCCTAAGCTGGCCGGCTAGATTCATTGGGATGCTGTGCTTAGCCGTAAATGACCTTCAGGTATCCATCAAAGCACCGTGTTGAAAAGGATACCCACCACTAGCGGAACAAACAAAGGCGTAATACCTATAACCTGAGATCGTCATGACAAAAAACCGACTAATTAAATCGTTGGTCAGGTGACCTGATAAAAAATGAGTGATCAACTTACGTAGCCATTTTGGTTAAATGGCCAGAACTCGCTAATCCTCGAACACTTCGTTTTATAAACGCCCCAATACGTTTCGACCACTTATTTAGTTATTGCAAAGGTTTCCGAATGAATAGTCAACAGTAACTCTTCGGAAGGATTGCATTTTGATGGAACGGTCGTAATATTAAAAAACGTTCAGTACTATCCGAGTAGTATCGATACCAGCACCGGTGTCTGTTCCATACATAGTTCACCGACTCAGATGAGGATGCAAAATCTAGGACAGTTCATGATAAAGGCGGTTGCAGGTTAGACTGAAAATCTAACTCTAGTGACCTTATGACCTGTGAGTCCCGAGTCCGAACCGCTCCATCGCCGCCCGTCTTCCTAGGCAGCCCTTGTATGTCCGCGGACCCCTTCCTGAATGTTGACTGTACATTTGTATATTGAATGAGTAAAAAAGGAATAAAAAACATTCATTTGTTTATAAGTTGACAGATATGTCGACGGATTATCCAAAATCCTCTGGCTTGAATGAATAGTAGTTTTGTAAAGCGATATTCACAGGGATCGTGTTCCACCGCAGTTAAAAATTTAATGAGTATTCCTTGTCCTTCTGTTCTTCGTTTCTATCTCATCCAGTTTGCATGGATTGTTCGGTTTTCATTTCCTCGTATCGTAATCTTTTGATAGATTGCCACTCTAACTTGATCCTTTCTTCCCACGAACGAACTGAAAGAATCTGCTTGTTTGACTAACTAACACTATAAACCCGTCCAAAATAAAACGTATACAAATATCACAGAATGAAACGGTAGAGAAGTGGCTAGGCATGAAACCTAATTTACCGGGCCATCGTTTACATAAATTATCCATGGGAAACAATGTTTCTAGGTTTTTGCAATCTTTCAGTTTATACATCACTAGAACAGGTGGTGTTTATTTACATCTGTATGTGTTCCGCCACAGTAAATGATTGATGGCCACCGTATCCGTTTGATTATATTGTATTCCATAAACTCTGAAACGTAATGCTAACAATCACAAACTACCAAGTGAAATACATTTCAATAAAAAATACGCTTTTGATCGACAGACATCACACTTATTGGAGTTTTTATTCAAATAATTACAAAATATTTAAAAGCCTCGAAATGTCGCCTCGTTTGTGTTAAATTTTGTGTTATGGTCTAAATACAACTCAGAATTTGTTGATTATCTAGATTATCAGAAGTCACATATTTTGAAAGAAAGTAAACTTAGCCTATTATGAGTCGTGTCGTTATAATGGAACAAAATCAACTCAACCTATCATCCATTATATATATATGGACGCACTGACAAAATTTTGCCGGATACGTATGCGTGACGAGCGGCAAGAACCGCGAAACAGGTCGTGTGCTTCCAGGAAAACTTTGTCCAGTCATTCACATACTGCTTATTATGAAATATGTATGTATTTCCCTAATTGGGTGACTACCAAAGCATCACAGATCTCGCTATGTATTTAACAAAGACTAGGTACCAAATAGATAGCTGATTTCTTTTACCACAACCCATGGTTGCATCTCCTCCTACGATTGGAGTCACCAACGAAATTTCAAAAGTTTCCAGTTCACCATCAGGCGGTATAGCGCAACAGGTGGTCGCCTGAACCTCACAAATGCCTGTAGTCTTTAATCATATACAGTGAGGTAGATTTCAATCCGCACGTTGAATCTCAATCTGCAGCTCATAAGCATGGAACGAAAGATCAGAATTTTTCTGGTATCAATACGAAGCGACCGCACTCAGGTGCCAACAGTCTCTCGTCTTCCAATTCAACACCGAGGTGGAACACCCAGTAGTAGTCATTAATCGCGTTAACTACAATTATTCACGCATCAGATCGCTTAATAGCAATTTAAAACCGTTTGATGGTCCTGAATTATCTTATTGATACGACACGTATATACATATCTTCCGATCTTCACTACGTGTGTAAAATCTATACCCGGTTTCTTTCCCTCTCCAAGCAGGAAACACATTGGCGGTTCTCTGGCTGGCATACTAGTGCGCGTTGAAATGAATATGGTATATGCAGGACATGTTGAGTTTCTGTAACCCGTTTTAGCAGATCAATACAGCTGCGTCCAAGGAATCTGCAGAACAGCTACAAAATCCTTTTTCCAACTATTACTGAGCCATTACGTTACATCACAGTGAAGTACTAAGCTCGCAAAGATGGGCTGTATATTCAGAATGATAAACGGTCTGTTCATTTACCCACCTGAGAGGTTTTGGAGTTGTCCTTAAGTGGATCGATATGTTTGTACCGCTAATGAGATCCAACCAGGTCTGAACAGCAATTCAAAGCTTCCTAGCTTTTCAGATCACGTTTTATTTGCACACTGAATTCATAATATAAACAAATTAAATGATCCACTATTCTCATATATTATGACATAATTCCGGAAAAATGCGAAAGAAGTTCTAAATATTACGTTTAGGGAGCGATTTCCATAGTGAATCCACTGAAATCAGTTGGAAGAATCGAAGAAATATGAAGTTAGTGAAAATCATAGTTTTAGATTGAATGAAAAGGGGCATCGTACAGAACCACCACACCCTTCATTCTCAAAGAGTTCATAGCACGTGCATTTTCGTCAGAAATAAAAAGCAAAAACCGCCATATATCCGTTTCTTATTCGAGTTATTTACTCTCATAGCCTCCATTCCTTTTCCAAAATGCATTGTGAAGTAGATATTTCTGTGATTGTCGTTTCATAATATTTTGTCGGGCAGAATTTGCATCCTATCTAAAGAGAAAAATATTTCCCTGTTGTTTGACGGAAAATGTAGTTCATTTTGGAGTTCCAACATATGGTAACTCCATTTAATTTGGCGGAGGTTGCACTGAACAGAAGAAAACTGAACAACTGAAACGAATAACAGAAAACTAGCTCTGTTCATGGAAACTGCAGCTGCTTTTCAGAACATTAAATTTTGCTGTCGTTTCGTCGTGCGTCTGGGATGAAGTTTTTCCCTGAAAATGCTAATCAAATGAGCAAACGGAATAAGATTAAATTATTTTTGTGTTTTTTGCCTTCTTTTATTTCTTTAACGAAAGGGTTACTTCGCCACCTGCACATTTGCCTCTTTTGATGATGCCAGCCTGAAAAGTTTGATTTTGAATTACGTTCAAATGGTTCTCAAAATATTCGTCTCTGACAAACTGGCTACTTACTACATTGTCAGTAGAAAAACGATGAAAAGAAAAACGTCTTGTTCACCCTTTTGTGGCACTCGAGTTGCAGTGATTTATGTCAACGTGAACAATTGGAAAGTCGAATTTGAAAGTATGCAGTTTGATGTTGACGCTCACTAAACTTTCTCAGTAACATGTTATTTCTGAAAATTTTTTATTCCGTTGTTATGATCATTGATCAAAACTTCGGTATCGAACATGCTAAATTATTCACCCTTCTTAATCACTATTCCCCCGAAGAACAAAAGCAAACGGTGATCAAACTATGAAGTTCAATGGTATAAGTGGTGTAGTGGTTACAAACACCAGTTGAGTTCGACGCAAGAACCCTAAATTTCTGTTACAGGCTGTTACCCTTGAAATTAACCGTCTTCAAACAGTTTTGGTCTACACTGTCGCGTTTGAATGGCAGTTGAATGAGAACGCCGCGTTTTGGTGCTGTCATACTCGAGGTCTTCGATTCGGTTTGTGCACTGTACCTTTGTATAAACCTCGCTGGGTAACCACTGGGCTTTAAAGTTTCGTAGAGGTGTATTAGCTCACTCTCCGTATTATCCGGAGTGCACAAACTCCTAGCCCGATCAAAAAGCGTACGCTTGAGACCTCGTTTGTATTGGACTGGAGCAAAACTCCCAAAGTTCATATGCTGGCCGGTTCACGTAGGTTTTCTATGCACGGACCTCGAGATAGTTCCGTCTGATCTTCGCCGAAAAACAATATCTAGAAATGGGAGTGTGTTGTTCTGCTCAGTTTCCATAGCGAATTGGATATCTTTGTGAAGTGAATTAAATTCAGTTAACAAAAAAGTGAATGCGTCGTGTACATGTGGTGCGAGATGGAAAGCTGGGAAGTGTGGAAGAGCTCTTCCAAACTGGTTGGGTCTCACCAGCTGTGGAAATCCATCGATCCCACTGGGGATCAAACACGAGACGTCACAACTGGAACGCAAGCATATCACCCACTCGGTCACCCGGCAGCTGAATAGACCGGTTTTCATTTTGAATATGCACAACATGGCACAACTGATCTATTATGGGTTTGCAACGGTGGTATAATTCGTCTGGCTAAGTCGTATTTTATTTGCCGCTGTTTAAGAGTAGGTTTCGAATGGTTTTAAAATGAAATTACATAATAGGTAACCGACCGACGTGGTTTAATCTTCGGTGCAGGTTGAACAATGTATGAGCTTTGACGAAAACACTCGAAATGTTTTTTTGTTGTGCAACCAATTGATTGCCGCATTCATAGATTCGCAAAATTGTTTTAATGGTGCGTTATTTATTATGTTGCGTACACTCAGATCATTTTTTATTTTTCCAGTATCAATCAGCCAATGAGTATCTATTGCATCGCTTAACACTGAGACTCGAAGACGCTACATCACAGTAAAACTGATGCAATCGCACGGCTTCTCTATACAAAGTAATCACTCGACTCGGGTATCCTGGATTCGAGAACGCGATCAATCCATAAATTTGGTACCGTGAATGTAACTGAGGTCTTCCTCCTGGACCAGGAGAATGAGGAATTTTGTTTCCGTTTCTGTGGTTGCAAAGCAATCGGTTAAATTTCACACAAAAGAGTGACTTTTACGTGAATACAAATTTCCATCGTCATTCAAAACGGGAAAAATGAATATGTTTAGGAATAGATGGATTACTCATCAAAAATAGGACAACAATATGTTGATGGACATTACATTCGCAGATTTTTCAGGCTATCATATATATATCATATATATATATAATTTTTATAAGCATCCAGTTCATGCCATCAACGAGGCCATCAAGGACCACATATTTTCCCCACTGATTCTTCAGGTACTACGTTTTCAAATTAGACCGCATATGTACCACCCATTGAGTGTTGATAAAACATCAAACTTGTTTGAGTTCAGTAGACATACCATATTCACAAATGCAAATTTTGGGAAATCACTTAGAATCTTCTCAAATGGATCTAGTAAAATATGTTGGTCTTTGCCTTTTCCTTCCAGAGGAAATTTGTTGCAGTTTTGAGTAATTTCTATTTGCTTTTCTCCTTTTACATCTCAGCCCCCCAAATCTTGATCCATAAAAGACACCGTTTTGTTTGCTCTTCGTATCTAATGTGCACATTCGGTTCACAGGAACATTTTCGGGCTCTGCACAACCCAGTTGTTTATTTCGCATTAAAATTCAATGTTTGTTTTGAGTTATTCCCTCGAATCAGTTATGTAAATTGTTCCTCGCAAACAGACACATGCGTACGGTTGACAGTGTGTCAAATAACATTGCCTCAGAATCTTCCCCACGCACGTGTTTAGATAGTTTAACAATCAGGAACATTTTCATCTACCAATCCCTGTTTTGTTTTTGTTCTACATATAACCCCGATATTCGTTTGATTATTGTTCATCGATAAAAATGAAAGGAAGCGTTCTATTCTGAAGTCGATTGTCCTAATTTTACTCTCTGATACATATCAGTTTAAGTTATGTACGAACTCAAAAAGATTGAAATATTAAGGTAGATGGGTTTGTACTGAGGACGAGTTTGTTTTACTGTATTCTTCCAGATTCAGACTAATTCATACCTGTATGAGAACGATCCAAGTACTGCGCGTCTAACTTCGGGAAAATGAGCCAGAGTTGGTTTGCTAAAGATAGGCACTTGCAAATTTGAACCAATGCTGTTGCCACATTTGTTATCAGCCTAAATTCAAACACACATCGAGTGCGGAATTCATTATGTCAACATGATTGTAAAACTTTGGAACGTCCACAAACAATGGCTACCAAGATGAGCAGGTGAGTGCATTCAAAGACTTATTTGGAACGACTGGAATCTTTGGGGTTGTACTCCAATTAGTATCGTTGAATTCAAGGAGACCGAATTTTGGTGTTACAACTCATGCAAAACGCCGATCACTCAGCTCGCTCAATTTGTCAATTGTTGCGCTACACAAATCAGTGGGTACTTATTCAATTTTTGTTCCAAAACTGTCGACTATAATGTCGGCATCATTCATTTGTCGTCAGATTGTGCATTATTTCGGATAACCTATCACTTCAGTCTTTAGTCTTCAGGATTGAGGGCAGAGGGCAGGGTGCCCGTGTAAGCCCCATCACCACTGAGTCGAAGGTCCGATCACAAGTGTTCGTTCTTCTATAGCCCCTCCAGGTGCTCATCCAGACGCCGTTTGAAAGCAGCGTTTGTCTCTTCTTCCACCAAAATCGCTGGAAAAGAATTCCAGAGTGTTGTTGACCTACGCGAGAGTCGGTAGACTAACGGAAGGCCAGCTGACTGAAGATTCCGCAACGTGAGAGAGTGCCCCCGCGTGCGGTGCTCTGTCCGTATAGGGAAGTACTGTTGCAGCTCCGGGCCCATATCACCTCTCAGGATCTTCCTCAGACAGATGAGATCTCCCCTGAGGCGTCGATACGCAATTAGGAACAGACCAGTAGCCTGTAGACGACCTTCATAGCTGGTCCCGCGTAGTCCAACAACGAGTTTAGTGGCAGAACGTTGTACACGCTCCAACTCAGCCAGTTCACCGGCCGTGCAGGGGTATGTCGCCGCAACACCGTACTCAAGTCTTGGTCTGACATGGGAAACGTACAGCAGCCTGAAAGCGTCCATCGTGAGCTGGTTGAAAGATTGATGAATAGGCCCCAGAATGCTCCATGCGCTAGCACAGACCCGATCGGTGTTTTCTGGGGTCTTTAATGATGACGTAACCATAACACCTAGGTCTCGTTCGCACGATGTTCTGCGCAATGTGGTTTCCTGGAAGTTGTAAACTACCTCTGAGTTAGCACGCCCCAAATGCAGATGAACACACTTTGCTGTGTTGACTGGAAGAGCCCAGGTATCCGCCCACTGAGCCAGGTTGTTCAAGTCCGCTTGAAAAGAACTTCGATCATTTGGATCCTTGATTGTACGCCAGATTTTGATGTCATCCGCATACATGAGGGATGGGCTGTACAGTTGACCGGGCAGGTCGTTCACATAAACCGCAAAGAGCAATGGATCAAGAACCGAGCCTTGGGGGACCTCACTGGGAGCGGAATACCACGCAGAGAGGATTTGCCAACACGGACGCGGAATTTCCGATCGATGAGAATGTCTCGCAGCCAATTCCGCATTACCACACCTACGTCTAGGTTAGACAGCTTTCGCAGATGGAGGTCGTGCGGCACAATGTTGAAGACCTTGTTGAAGTTCACGAAGATGATGTCCGTTTCGTGTCCTTTGGCCTTGTCCTTGGTCCAGCATTCACGTACAAGTAGCAGATTTGAGAGGCATGAGCGACCCGGCCGGAAACCGTGTTGTTGGTGGCAGGTAAACTGATCCAGTTGTGGGAAACCCTATGGGACTAGAAAGGCAACCACTTATATTTCTCATAATAAAAATCCGACTTTGGTTTCGGTAGTTTGCTGCTCATAATTTGTGGTTGTTTTTTTTAATAGTGACAACATATATCTTAATAAATGGACAGATAATTCAACGAGTGACTATAATTAAAAGGTGTTGGATACAACACAAGATCAGAAAGGATAGTCGTTATGGTTGTATGAAAACCGCCGTACCAAAACTTGCGATTATGGTTCGTGAGTAGCCCAGTATTTTTAAAGAATGAATGATATTAAGTGAGATGAACGAGATTCTTTTTCAGTGCAGTGATTTTTCAGTGATGAGGTTTGAAACTCAGCCTCAATGAGCGACAACATTGTCCTCTGACACCACGTTTTGACTACACGTATGGGTTTGCCAAAAGATTGATCTCACAAGGAAAAAGAGAACAAAGTGTCTGGAAAACCAGTTACCTAGTAATACTAAGACATATATGTTCGGTAGGATAATTCGGCTGAATCAAATTAGCACGGTTGTCTTCACCGTTATACCAACAATTCGCAATTTAACTACACATTTGTAGAGCAGTCAGTTTCTTGTCATCTCTTTCAAAAAATATGTAGTACATTATAAGTGTAACGACCATTACGAGCATCATTCGATTAGGAGTGCATTGCAACAGTGCATAAATGAGCAAAGACCCTGTATTTGTTGCTCCTTTTCCGAGCGCATATAGAAGAATAAAGTAATTAATACATCGGAATATCACATGATGATATTGTAAATTTCTAATAAACTGCGACAAAATGTTCGGTGTAATATTGAACGGAATGCGATAGGATTAGTAAAATAATCAGCTGGTCTTTGATACGGCAAAGGAAATAAAAGAAGTTCACCTGAGACTTGATACCCCTCTGGTGAATCTAATAGCATACTGGGTTGGATCAGTTCACATCATTGTTCTGTGTCCGCTGGGCCGATAACCAATCGTAAAAGAATTTCTAAGTGGCTGCTTGTAAACAACTGATCATTAAACAGAGATCGGAACCGAATGAAACGTTATCAGCAGAATCACGTAGTGATTCAACTGGCCAATAAACAGTAAGATCAAAGGAACACTGTGATGTATAAATGTAAATATAGTTTCCAGTCTGAACTGATTGATATCAAGTTAGAAATAAGATTGATTCTGAGTTTGTTAGTAGAAAAGACACATTCAACTAAATTACCACGGCTTTCTCGATGAGTGAAAAGGCATTGCTTGGGTAAAAGCTGAAGCTTTATTTGTAATCATATTGTGCAATTTATTGTCCATGGAGCGAATGAAGATGATTAAATGCCGCTTAGACAAGTGGTTAGTATGCTTACGTTCTGTCTGTGACGTCCCGGGTACCGTTTTCAGTTGGGTAGATATAATCAGAGCGCAAATGAGATCGAACTAAGCCGGAACAGCTGTCCAGCGCTTCCCAGATTTCCAGGTTCACGCTTCATGAGTAAGTTGTATGACGAATTTCAATATGCAATGAAAACCAAAACCTCCACTAATCGTTGCAAAGATAACATTCAATTAACAGAAGAAACTAACCCGAGAACCACAAGTGAACACATTTATCAAACTTTCAGATGACTTTTGCTCACTTTCCTTGGGAAGCATGCCGTCAAATTCAGGCTTCAAATTTAGCACCTAAAGTTCCACTGGAAGACCATTGAAATATGTCCTCAGAGGGGTCTTGTTCCATAGAAATATTCCTCATTCAGGTACAGGTCTAAACTATATTTGCTGTCAGAATAAATGCGGTCGGTGAGCGGTATCCGTAAATCTTGTTAACAAAACAATCGGTCTATCCTAAACTTCCGCACAAAAGAAATCTACTGAATGGAATCGACCCATTGGTGATTGTGAAGGTTTTTCGTCCACGTCGGTTTAAATATACGGCAACTCACTGGTATGGCAAACAACCGCAGAACGAATATTTTTTTTTCAGTTTTAATGTGAGCAGGTTGGTACACCGATAATGCACGCCCTCGGATGGGAGAATGACCTTACTCCATTGATAAGCTACAACATGAGTGAAACGTCGGTACAGTGCGTGTATACTTGACTGAATTAACTAAAGATTCCGTGTGCGAGGATGAAAAGTATAGGTTGATCAGTCCAAATCGGGGAGTAGTGTGCAACTGTTTCAATTTTGGTACGTTTTCACAAATAAGAACTGAATCTGAACCCATACAGGTAGAGTGCAAGCCATCCACTCACGTGAACTTAGAGTATGTGACTGAGCTGCTTCCTACGGAGAAATCTACACATCCACACACCTGTTGCATGAATCTTTTCCCATTCATGTTAGGCCTACCCGCGTGTTATTTTGTCTGAGCTGTCTTTGGAGAAAGCATTTTGTTCTCAGTGACTTCTTTTGCACTTTACTACACAAGAAAAAAAGCAATTTTCAATTAATTGCTCTTTTTAATAACTGATTATGTCTACAGCAATGTAACGTGTCTCAATCACAGTTAGAATCTGGCATCCGCGTAGGTTTTGTTAATCCTCATTCTCTGCAACAAAAGTTGTTCTTTATTTTTAGTGTGCTAGAGAACTACAAATTCAATGTTTGTTCTGAGGGAATTCATGAGGTATGTTTTGCAAGACTGCCCGGTCAAAATTGTTTGATGTGGTGTTTTGTGGTGAAATTCATTCAGCTGTACTTATATCCGATTTGGTATGTTCTCACAGGATGTTTGTTTTCTGCAAATATATGTTTATTTTATTTTCAATTTAATAACCAGATGTCGATTTATTTCACATTCATTTTCCTAAGCTGTTTTGTTGAAAATTTTATTTCGATTCACAGGACATATTATTTGAACATATTATGTACGAGTTCCCCGTGGGTTCCATTCAAGATAGATAAATTAAATCCCGTTATTCACGCACGACGGGCTAACCGAGATAATGCAATTTCTGCCCACACGTAATTTTACCAGTCCTGATACACTTCGTGAATTTCTGGTTTGAGGTGAGAGACTACTCGTGCAGACAATAAGTGCATCCCAACGTCTTCATGATTTGAGCTGAAGACGAATGTGTTGCGTTAGAATTGAAATGACATTCGATATTGTGAGCAGTGCGTTGAGAACATGTACACTCATTGCTATTTATTGCGCGTTTCTTATAGAAAACCGACGACTAACGTTTTCAATCGATGTTGCATTTATTCGCTTTCAAGTGTGAACGTGACTATGGAATACGGAAAACGTGGAAAAACGAGAAAATCTGTTTGCATCTTTTTAACTTGTTGATCTCAATGCAAAGAAAAATATATGTTATGCGAAAATACAATTTATGGTATTACAGAACCAGTTACACCCACACACCCTTAATCGCTAAACCAAAGTTTGTGCTTGAAACAATATCATCGAACGGTTGACACGTTCAACAGTCGCAGCTGGACCATAAACCACATGCCCTCAATCTCACATTTAGGTACCTAGCAATTACCTGAAGGAACTGCTCACTTCACAAATATCTACGGTGTAAATTATTTCAACTGGAAACGTGAAAATCAAAGCTCCATATATATCAGAACACATGCTCAAATTGAGAGAAATGTCAACGGTTTTAAACACAACAGTGGACCTAATCCTCAGGGCTTAGCGAAGCACACAACGGCTGTATATTCTCATTTTGTGTATCGTTTTCACGAAATTGTGATCAAAAACTAAGAAATTGAACAAAACATAACTAATCGGTAAATGATCACAAGCGCTCTGAGCTCAAAAGTTACCACCGCAGACTCTCTCTCCATTTATCACGAAGGCTTTAGCTCATAATATTCTTCCTCTGTTTGATTGTTTACCGCATTCCCTATCACTCACTATATTGCACACGTTTTGAAATTTTTCTGTCTGTGTGGTTTATCCAAGTGAAACAGAGTTCACCAGTTATCTCAGTCAGTAAGTTTAGTTCATCAATATTCTTGTGGAATACTTAAAGAACCATTGCTTCGGATGTCTCTATTTTTCCTGAGTTGATCGCCCACTCTCATGTATACATGACAAAAGTCAATAACCATGAGAAGCAGTGAGTTGGGGTGCAGGATCCTAGGACTTAAACTGAACGGGTGTATTGCATAAAAGCCTAGGTAACGACAACCCGAAGTCTTTCCATGGCGTGCCATCGGCAAATCTTGTTGCGTTAGAATGAGTTGGGACGGATTACGTCATTGCCAAATTGATGTGTGCATTCCAAAAGCCGGTCAGTTTAATCATCCTATTAACACCAGTTATTGAATCTATTTGCAATAACCTCCTTGGTACATTCTTCAAAACACCCAACCAGATGGAATGGTAAACTTATCCTAAGAGCCTTCTATGTGATATGTCGGAAGAAATATTTATATTATTCAAGAGTTCTATCCACAAAAGATTTAGATTGCTCATTTTTACAAAATAAGTATTGTTATATGTATTAGTTTAGCCCAAATTGATCATGTCTATATATTGGTGATAAACGAGTTTCATCATTTATGGATAAATTGAATCATTCGGCCGTATAACAACTATTACGCCAAGTTGTATCACTCCTCGAAAATTGTATTAGAAATACAACTGGTGTACAATTATACCTCAGTGAAATATAATAACATAATTGCATCTCTCTAAGTGCAAACAAAGACAACTGTGGCCAGCATTCTGATATCTAACAATCCTGAAAGTGGGATCCAATTTCAAAGTATCTCCCTATGGTCCTTATTCTCAAAGACTTCAACAATCTCCGGTACAAATTACATACCTAGTAACTCATAGTCGATCAAAGCAAGTTGATTAAAGTTTCAGACAGTGTCCTCGCGTCTACTTATGGTAAATGTGTGAATGTTTTATTACGGAGCACATGTTCTGCCCCAAACTATCCTCCAGGTGATGGAAAGAGTAATGCCCATGATAGTGTTGTTTTGTTGGATCCTGTAGTCGAAAGTGGAAAGGAGTGTTCATTGTTAACCTCGGGACATTTGTTTTTTAACTCATGGTAATAAACGTTTATCGGGGCTAATGGATTCATCATGCACGTGTTATATTCCTCGTCTACTCTATTTGTCTGACTGAAAGTATTCGACTCCCAAACGGTGTCCCGGTTATTTTGATCAGCACCGGAAACTGTGAGCGTTTACTTTCGGAAACTAACAGAAACGATTTGCTGTGTGTTGCCGAGTAATTTGTTTTAAGTGAATTCTGCCGGTAATATCTGTCAGCAACCGAACGACTTGATAAGATTTTGCTTCATTCACTCATCAGTCGTGTACAAAGATGCGATTACATCTACATCATCAAGACTGACCAGGAAACAGTTATCCCTTTTCATTATAATATTCGGAATGATGTTCAGTCCCCGCACAGTATTCGCATCAGTATGAAATTGCCCATACCCGTATCTGAAATCGATTCTTCATTGAAACCGTTTGCCTTTTATTAAACCCATTATTATTAATGAAATTTCGAAATGCAAGCAACTGTTTAATGGAACTATAAGAAGTGAGAGGAAAATCCAAATGTCATTTCAACACTAGCTCGCCTTTGACTATTTGGTATCCATGAGGGATTACGAAACGGGAGGACAAATCAGTATTCGGAAAATGATTTGTTGTACCGCTTTGTTACATTTTATCTTGCTACATTCTTTATTGCATTGCACGAAGCTCAAAAATAAACGTTTAGACTGGACCATCTCCGTAATAATCGTTGCATCCTTACTTCCTTGTTTGCTAATTAGTAAGTCATAATGGTTCTGTAACATTGACATGATAATATGTAAGAATTACTCTTCAGGATTGTTCCGGAACACATCACGAATTCCGATTGTTCTTTGGTAAGAAGCTTTTTCGTGTGAACTTATCGACTGATTCGGTACTCAGTTGATAACTGAATAAGGCGGCGGTCATACACTGGTTCCGACAAGGAATTTTTCAAAGCACTTCGTTTTCTATTCTCATTGGGGTAGATGAAGACACACTACTGATGCAATCCAAGCATGTGGAAATAAGTGCACAATGCTCCCAAATTTTTCGTTCACCTGTCTCTTTTTGTTTGATCGCAATAAAATTCACGATTAGATTGAATTCAACTGCTCATAGCTCTCTGGTCACAAGCTCCACAAAATCCAAAGCTTACTACTGGGAGAGTTCAGAAAACCAATGGATTTCAAGGTTGATGAAAAATTTAGGAGGAGGCGCGTGTTGATTGCTATTTTCATGGACGTTACCAGCTCAGAAGACAAAAAATACGTTACTATAGTGGCAAAAACTAATGAGAATGACGTGGTACGAATAAAGAAACACGAATAAAAACAGAGAACAGTTAATAAGGAAATTGATAATTCAGAAAGATTACTCTCAAATCCACAGGATGCTATCATTCGCCAATTCCTAATTGCTTACCATAGGTACACTTTTTCGTGAATTCAAGTTTCGTACACGGATGACTTGAGTCTATTTATCATGATTATTTTTCACATTTTAAATTCATTCAGCCGTACAGCTGTATAGTCGGTCACGTCTAATTTGTTTTGTTGCCTTTGCTAACTAGACCATAAAAAATGAAAAAACCTAGAATGTTTTATATTGCTACTTGAGAATCTATCACAAGTCCGTATTGCAACAATGTTCATGCATTTTCAATTCAGGTGCACAATTGAGATATAAGCATCCAAGCAGTTTGCCAAATGAAGATTTGCTTTCGAACGGTTCACGACTACAAAGCATGATTCGGGACGATCGATTGAGCACGGAAATATGACGCTTGTGACTTCATAATAGAAGCAGGGCATCACTTTCTGTGACAAGACAGATTTTTCTGATTGAGACAACAAGGCAGAAAAGAATATCGTTTTTTTATCACTGGAAATACCGTACAATCGGCATTGGCACGAATCGCGCAATCCGACTCAGGTTGTCTCACTCGAACAATTTATTTCGACAAATGAATTTCGAAATGCATATCATTTCTGCGAACGAAAACAGTGTCTTTGTTTTATGAATTACTACTCAAACCATTGCACGAGATCCTCCAGAGGAAAGATAGCCTGTACACAAAGGCATAGGCTTTTCTTATTGGCATCATAAGAATATAATCTCCACAGGGCTTATTTCAGGGTTTTCTGTTGCGAAAATACAAACAGCTGTTCGCAGATTACACCAAATGTTTGAAGTTGAGTATCAGCTCAGCTGTGACTGAAAACAGAGGATTGTAATACATTGGAAACGAGAGTTTGAAAAACTCAGTAAGGGGTTGAGTTATTAAAAGTGTGCTTAATCAGCGGTATAAAGCTACGACCGAAGAACATAACTGTCTATTGGAAACCAA
>UZAN01040222.1:39214-86241 GCA_900618425.1 Echinostoma caproni
TACCTCTTTGTGTGAATTTTTAACTGCCAGCCAGCGTGTCATGCTAAATCACATTTTACGGTCACTAAGGTACTGAAAGCAGGGTGGTGATAATAATAGAACGTAAGATTTACCTGTGTTCTACAGTAAATACGTTTATTGATAGTAANTATTTCATGCATACATCCTTCATGGAAACTCTTGATGAGAGATTTGGATGCAATCAACGGTCAAAGGAGAATACATTTCCTGTTAATCATCAACAGTCCAGATATAACGCTGGGAAATGTCGTTAGGCAGTCACTAAGTTACATTACGGAAAAATAATTCAAAAATATAAGAAGCTTGGAATATGCTTACAGGGCTCATCCGGATTTCCAGTGAATTTGCGGGGTTTGCCTCTGATGGTGACCGGTATTATCTAAAAGGCAACAAACATTGATTGCTGGGGGAATATTGAACATGCGAAGGATAAACCAAAGCCCCCTATTGTTGTTGTTACGTGCGGTTTGACTGAAACTAGAATGAAAGCACTGAACTTTCTCCAAATATACAATATCCCAAAATGTACAAAAAGGCACAAAGGCAAGCAAACAAGTTATATCTGGGCTATCTTCATTTAAACCAAAACGTGTTATGAAGAACAAGAAATTAGTTAAGGCGAAAAAATAATTATCCAAGTTGTGACCTAGCACCATGACCTGTTTGAATGCTAATTATATTCATGAGGAGGGTAAAAACCATTTGCCGAGCACATGGACGATGCTGTCGGTGCAAGGAAACAAATTACCTGCTTCTGAAATATTTTTTAAATGTAGCTGCTTTTGAGAGACAACTAACAATACAACCAAGTTCCGATATTTTTTGGAATGAAACTTAGGATAAAAAAACTGAATGGCTACATAGTCTCGCGATCAGATCTACCGAAAGTTCAATTGTTACAAACGTCATGCATTTACCTCACTTGGGTTACTGGCGGAACACGTTGTCTCGATATCCGGTTTACAGCTGTCTAATTTTGAACGGTTTATAAAAGTTTTATAAAAGTTGTTCAGCCTGAGGAGAATGCTGCATTTTGTTTCTTGTCTGAATGCCTCGAAAAAAAATTAGAGATGATTAGATGTTTAATTAACCATTTACTCTTTCTGAATGTGATTTCAAAGAGCTATTCATTTTGTTTCTAAACATCCCATAATAAACCCAGATGACGTTTTCAAAGAATAAGTTAAGTCCCTTTTAGCAAACCTTGATCCCGTTAATCTTAGCCAAATGTACCAACTGTTATAGCCGTATTCCGCATTGTTTTTCACAATAAACGTTGTCTTTTTAGGAATTTATAATAAACTAGAGTAACTATACCTATCGTGAAAGGTTTATCAAACTTTTCGAAACTAGGTAAAACATGCATTTTGAATGCTGCGTTGCGGCGTTCATGAAATACCGCTCTATCCTTCACTGCACTAGCGCAAGCGGTGGTAAGAATTGTTTATTGGCATAGCGCAAGTTGGCATATTGTGCATGGAAAGAATGAAATAATTCCAGTTTCTTCTGTCAACCAATAAACAAGATGTTCGGAAATGAACCGAACGCACCTAATCACCGTGAGATGTGGGATGAATGGTGGCGTTGAATTGATTACATGATGAGCTCATGATGCAAATGATACGTGAGCTGAAAAGCTAGGGCGCACTAGACAGCTGCTTTGGTTTAGTAGGGTTTCATCAGCGGTGCAAATGAATCAATCGGACTGAAGATGGAACCGGGGACCTCATAGGCAGAACGCAAGCTACTACCGACTCGTCACCGGGCATCTGATCAAACCGTCTCTCATGTTGCATGCACACAATATAGCATAACCCATCTTTGCGAGCTTTTTGCTGGCATTGCATCTCGCTTATCTCAGCACGAACCTCAAGGGTTATGACTCGACTGGAAACTTTCACAACCAGGTCGAAACACTGGCCCGATGCTTCCTAGCTTTCAAGCTCATTACTTGGTGCGTGTGGTGTGGTTCTTAATTTGACCATGCGCTTCAGTGCGCAAAACGGAAGTATGGTCGAGCGTGATGGTTCATAAAACTGAACCCGTTATGTACAAGATAGCATACAAACGTGATACGTTCAGTCGGTAAACTCCAAAGATAAGTGAACTTCACAACGCCAAGTTCAGATTTTTAGTTTTAAAAAGACTAAATAGTCCTAAATACATATTCGCACCGCATCGAATATGTCAGGCTTGTTGAATTAGTGTGATCTATTTATCCGGCTATATTCCTTTGCAGTAGAGGTGGCAAAAAAATAATTCATTTGTTATTAGCGCAAGACGAAGTAGCAAACGGAGTGAACAAGAAAATTTTCGGTTATAGCAGATAACTACTCGAGTATCGTAGCTCGCCAGATGTATATATTGGTACGAGAAGACTCGTATTTACGTTAAATTAGAAGGCTATAAGAACAAGTGGGGCCCCAACATTCAAACCAAAAAGAAGTGAAATTGATGATGGATGCACAGGTGGGCACAGCGTGTGTGTGGAGCACATTTTACTGTTCTTGTGCAGAGCATTACAAAACGTAAGCACACAGATCGATAGCAAAGAAACTGTAGTGTCAGGAAAAATTTTCCAGTTTGTGAAGTTTTCCGTACCATCAGTTGTATTCCTTTTATTACTTAATGCTTAATCCCCAGTGTTCATGGAGACGCTATTCATGTTTTATCTTCCGGTATAAAGTGTGTTCGAATCAAGTCACAAATAGCTTTATTCATGCTAATGAACAAATTTTCAACTACTTGCGCACCATCGTCATTTATCATTGCACAGAATTGCAGAGAAAAAGTAAAATACAGCGTCTTAAATTCAAGAGGAAGGTGGCGTGAAAATGTGAAAATAAATATAAATTATTTGGAGTTTTCAAACATTTGTCTCTGTGCCAGAAATCTCGAAGGACATGGGATAATGGGCAAACAGTTGGTAGTGCTATGAGTACACACATGTTTATAATAACACATGGTTACGGAAATGAATACATTTTGTTAAACTCTGTTTGCAATGGGTGCGTAATGTCTGATATCAAACAGGCTTCTGTTCATGTGCCTGAGGTTGCGATCGTTAATGATTTCAACTTGCCATTGACTCTTCCTCAATGCCACAGTGGTACATATTCCTTTACTCAAGATATGTAACTCTTTCTTGAACATTTATAAGTGTACACAACTAAAGCATATATGAATATGGATGTATCCATAAACATGAAACATAAACATCATAGCCCTTTAATCTCAACCTTATGCAATTTTTATTCGATGATAGTTCATGCTCTTCTTTACGTTTTTAGTTTTTTTTAAATCATACTGCAATCTATTGTTTTACATTTTATAGCTTCCAAGACAAACAACTCCCAGGATATGTCGAATAAATTCATTGACCTATGGATTTCTTGTCTTGAAGGGTGTCTGAGATGATAAAAATCATTCGAACACAAGTCTAAAAGAGAATTGTAAGATACAAGAACACAATCAACCTGAGTTACTACTGACCGGGCGCACCGCGATTGAACGGGATTTAAAGAGTAGTTAACCACAATGGTAAATTAACTTGGGCAATAAAAGGATCATTCCAATTGGTTTTTGTATCCAAATTGGTTTCGAGTGCAAAAATGATACCCAATAGGTTATAGATTTTCCATATTAATTGATCCAAGTGCAAACAAATGCCAAAATTTGGTTCAATGAGGAATTGTATTTAGGATAGTGTTTACTAAAAACATATAGTAGCAATTTCCTTGTACATGCCCTACTTGTTCAAGTATTCGGGTTATGTTACTGGGGATTAGAACTGAAAATAAGAACATAAAAATAGGAGAAGTACTCTGATGTTCATCAAACTACTGTGCATTCCTCACATCATCAATATGAGCGAATGAATATTCATCTAGTTGTCAATCTCAATCATATAACTCTGGATCTTTTCCTCTTGACGTTCAATGTTTCGAAATTTACGAATTTTAATGCTTGTAAGTTTCTGCCGTGTTACCCACATGATCATAATTATGTCAACCGAAATCGTTATAACTTTCAGTGCGGTTGCTCCAAAACGTGCAAATCATTGTTTCCAACAAAGGTTGTATTCAAATTACAATAAAAATATCTGATTTCTGAAGAAAAAATATTTTTGAAAGGATTAGATAGTCCTAGTTAGCTCAGTGGCATTTACTTCCACAAGTGTTCTTTATTTTACTTGTAAGTCACAGACTCAGCATTTAAATCATATCATTTATTTTTACGGTACACTGCGCTCTCTAAGTTTTACAGGTGACTCGTCTAGTCCCAGGTAATCAATAGGAAAAGAAGGATTTTGAATACATTTTGTTCGATTTTATTTGATGTTTACCAAATAAAATTAGTCGTTCAACTTTTTCGGTTTAAAATCTACCCAACTGACTTCAATTTGTTTGGCTGACAGTCATAGTGGGAAGTGAGAACAACAGGAGCAACCTTCGGAAAAACGCCTTTTAAACGAGGTTTCGTTAGTGATAGTTTATGAAAATCTCCGTGACTGTTTTAGCACTGAGGGTGGGAATGGAAACCTTTGAAGTTATGCAAACCCTTACCAGAAATGACCCTTCTCTGCATTGTGTCTAATTCAGTCATTTTCAGAACGCAGGCAAATGAAGTTGGCATTCGATGACTAAAACTCATAACTCCTTGCATTGTATTGAGATTGCAATTCGGTTTCAAATCATTTAACTTGGTTTGCCTTCCAACCATTGCATAACAGAATTACGGTATGAGCAGGCCGTATTCGAACACGAAATGCATCGGGACTTTCACCAGAATACACCTTATCAAAACCGAACGCTTTACGTCTTTTGAGTCACAATATACTCAGTACTGCACAAGATAGATGTGGACCACTGAAAATCGTTTTCATGTACAATTTTATTTATCACAAATGAAAAATTCTGCTTTGATATGTGAACATTTGCCACGAACGCCAAAACACTGAGCCGTAGGGTTCATTGATCAGCGGGGTCGGTGAGAGTATATGACTATATCATTTCAAAAGGCAGTGCTTTAGAATACAATTAATTCATAAAACGCGGCTACTGAGTCGAAATATATCAACTTATCTATTAGTATATGGAACGTTAACACGAGATCTAGATGAATTAACAAACGTGCACTATTGAATATGGTATAAATACTTAAGTATATGTTCTTAATGAAGAATCAACAAAACACAAACATGGAAAGAATTTTTGCTTAGAACATGCAACATATGTTAAATATCTAATTATACATTTAAAGAAAAGCCGAGAAAAATTTCCAATACCTTGGAAACCATTCGCTTCTCAAAAGCCTTTTTATAATCCCGTAATTCCCCCAAGATTTTGTCCTAAACTCCAACAGAGGAACACAATTCATGGTTCATATCCTCAGTTCAGTGGTGATAAATTCTCCCAAAGAGGGAAAACTAGTTCATAGCCTTGACTATTCAGTAGGCTGCCATATGCTCAATGAGTTGAGATTTTCAGTGTACATGGTTCATTGCACTGAGAAAAAAGTTAAATACGTAGATGTGGAAGTAAAAGCTAGTGCATTGATGTTATTTATTATTACAAGTTGTTTTTCTGAACAATTTGATTGATTGTGATCAATTGCAAATTACTGTATTCGAACTGTATCATAACAATGAACCCAGTGATTCCCTATTTAAAGGAATATCGCAGCATCACAGCATTGGGTTGATGTAACGGTTTTGTGGTGTGAAAACCTCGTAGGTTCGAACCCGTTGTATCCTCCTGAGAAAATTTCAGTTAACGGGTTGGTCACAAATAGGTTCACGTCTATCTTTGTGCAGTCTTTATTCCTGACAAGGGTTTTCAATAAGCAACCATTACAAGCATCAATGTGCTGTTATTTGTCATAGATAATTTGTCACGGTTCATAGACAACCGAAATGTTCTAAGAGTGATCAGAATGTTTCAGTGAAAACTTTCGAAAACGATATCCTGCAGCGATTGAATTTCTCCACAGTCAAGACGTTTGTGACCAGTGCACTGAGAATTTCAGTAATAAAAGGGGATACTCACTACCTGATAGTATCTAACAAGCTAGACTGAAGTCGTTCATCAAAAGAGAAAGCCAGCGGTATTCCGTCACAAAAAGGCCCCTTCTTTTCTTTCTGGAAAGAAATCGCATACTTTGAGTTGAATTATTTAGTTATTTATCTTCCAGAGCCGTTACCGATGTATGTATCCTCCGAGAAATGCAGGTGCGCATGCAGTGTAAGCATTTTTGTCAAATGATGAAATCAGTACAGTTCTATAGTATGACGTTTAGTTTAGGCCATTCGATTGCTCATAGGCACCAGGCAATTTTGATGGTCTTGGGTGTGGGTGACACTCTTTGAGGATCGTTAATTCCTTAATCGATAAATGTCTAAATGAATGTTCTAGTTGATGACCGTGGGCTGTATAACTCAAAGGTAAGGGTTTGAAGTCCCAAACCAAATGTTCGCGGTTCAAATCCTGAGACGGATACAAAATGAGTCTGAAGCATAGAGGCATGATTGAGAAAAAGCTAGGTGATAATATTTCTAAGTCGACCCTGTACAAACGTTACGTGGACGATATTTTCATTCTTACAGATTCTGAATATTTTAATACACTTTTACAACAGTTTAACTTAGTCCATCCGCATCTATCTGTATCTCATGAAACGGAAACCAACAACACTTTAGCTTTTCTTGACGTAAAAGTTACAAGACGGACGAATGGGACACTACAGCGCTCAGTCCACCGAAAAGCGACATGGAGCGGTCAATATCTGCACTTTTCCAGCTTCTCCCCATGACTTACAAACGTGGGCTTGTGGGAACCCTATTTCACCGGGCTAGAAACATTTGTTCTCCAGATACACTAGTGGAAGAAGAAGATTTCCTAAGGAGAACATTGTTAAACAATGGTTACCTAGAAAGGTTTATAGATATTCACAGTAGACCAATTCCAAAAGGTAACCCGTCCCAAAACGTCGATAAAAAGGCCATCTACGTCAAGCTTCCGTTCAAAGGTGATCACATTTACAATGATGTGCGCCAGATGTTGAGATCAGCTATAGGCCGTACATTCCCAGCTGCTCAACTCAGACACATCGTCTCCGATCGTGGAATCGATTTGGACAAACGTAAACATGGCTGGCAATCCAGTTCCATCTCACACACTGTATACCAGTTCACCTGCAGTTGCGGTGACGAATACATAGACAGAACAAACCGTCAGCTGTCACAACGGATGGCTGAACATATTCGAAAGTGGTTGGTTAAATCGATGACGCACCGACAAATGATGGCTAAGTGATTGCAAGAAATCCAGGATCATCTGTTGCAAAACATCTCATGGCAACAAGACACACAGTTGACCCCAATTCGTCTTTCAAACCACTATTACGTAGTTGAAATGCTAAACTTTTGGCGATTAGTGAAGCACCGCTTATTCGATTACATCACCCGACCCTGTGCGCACAAACGTTTTTGATACAAGCAATCCACTTACCGTGGGGCTGACCTTCTACTTCTAAATTTAGTAATCATTGTATGCTTGTACACGTTTGTTCACCAAAAATTGATCCATCCCATGTATTATATATGTGCCTGTTTGTTTTAAGTCAGCGACTGAGAAGATTAAAAGAAATGGTAACATCTCGCGACATTTGTCTTCTTTCTGTTTTGACAAAATGGGTCATAAAAAGGAAGAACCAGCTGTGTAGTGCTCTTTGTCGATCATCACAAACCTTTTCCCTCTCGTTCAAATCGAGAAAATTCTCTTTTCAAATTAGTTTTACTAGAAGATTGCCTTAGCCTCACAAAAGCTGCACATAAAATCATTATTTCCCAACCTATAGCAGTCATTCATATCCAATACAGTGGAAGACGAGCAGAGTAAGTCCAGGAACCGTAGAAGTAATTCTGCCAGATTAGCGAGAACTAGGAGTGATGCTTCTCAGTGATGAGAATATGAGTAACTATTTTCAACAAACAATATTTCTAACTGACACTGCAATTTTTTTGAAACATTCTTATTCAAATGTTTTTGAATTAGAAGGATTAATGGTAAGCTACTGTCGTTCTATGTTAGGGTTGCTGTCAATATGTTTTCTGACATTAGGCAAAACATTGCACATTTGATTCTGAGTAGGAATGACTTTGCAATTCTTAAATTTCAACTGATTGACCAGATGTGGTGAATCAAGCTTCCGAGATAACACCAACCGTGGGGCCAAGTGTTACAGTTTCCGGACAGTGAAACCCAGGCAATTCAAACAGGAATCGTGGGATGCGAAGCACACGAGTAGCTGATGCCTGGGTATCAAATACTATTTGCATTCACAATTTATTGATTTCTTTCAATAACTGAACAACCAAGTGTGTGGGTGTTTCCATGTGTTACGCGGACGGTAGCTTTTGATAGACGATTACTAGAGAGATTCCTCTATTCAATTGTGATTCGTGATTTACACGTCGTGATTCAGGGTTTGTGATTCCGCACTATTACGATTACCACGGAACGATAACAACTATGAAAAATGTGTGCACAAGTCCTGCAAATACACACATTGGAGCACATTTTGTCCGCTATTTGAGATAATTTCTCTATCCTGATCAACGTTTTGGGTGGAAAATAGGATCATATGTTTTGGGCGATTCCAGTTCTCACGTTGATTCAAATAGCCTAGAATTGTGTGTTTGTGACGGAAGTGGGATTAGGTATTTATTTCTAGTTTCAACCGACTGACTCCGAGGTGACAGCATATCAGCTTCACTAATATTTCTGATGAGGTTCGGATGTGTACTATTCCACTAAATATGGTGCTCAAACACATGGATGATCCCCGACCAAAGATAAATGTTTCTATACTTGAATTACCTACATTGACAGGAACCGTACCGAACAAGATCTTTCAGTAGTAGACGAGAACGTAACCATTTATGGTCACATTATTAAGTTTGCCAACGGACCTAGGCCAACAACACCAAACCTGTGAGTAATTAGTATTTACTTCGTTGTTGGATATTCAGCCGTTTAACAATTTACTAATCAACTAGTCTAGATACTAACACCAAAATAATTTTACCGGCTCGGTTTTTTGAATCGTTAACAGTGATTTTACAGAGATGTGTTTGAAGAAGGAATGAAAGGCAGAAGTGTGTATACACATCATTATCTATAGCGAAAGACGCCTGATGTCGTCAACGTTTGTGTGGATAATGATTAACTTTCGATCTCAATATGAATGTAGTTCACTTAGTGCGAAAATGATCCAAATTCTTCCTGGAACCTCGTGATTAACAGAAAAGAAATCAAATTAATTTGTAGTTCTCCCGAAAACGATTATTGGGTCGATTTTTTCTGTTGGATTGAAATCCATAGATACAGAATAAATATGTGCAGATGTGATGGGCTAACTGGTTTGCTTAGATATGTTCGGTTTCCCGGATATGGTTCCGTCTGAATACCTAAGCTCCTGTTTTCACAAATGTCACTTTTTTCATTCATTCCTGCTTTTTTTTGTATATCTCGCGATTTCCTGAAATACAATGCCTTGGGTTTATTTAATAACACATTTATGCATTTGGTGATATTTCGTGGCAACAATCATGGCACTAACGCCAAGGAATGCTCCATTTCGATCGGAAAAATTCTTGGCAATAGTGCTGGGTTGTGCCAAAAATTCAGTATGGCTAGGATAAGTTTGATATAATTTGAGGAAAACAGAAATGATGATGAGATCAGTTTACTTCAGGAGGGTAATATCTGAGTAAGAATACTCGCAGCAGCCTTCAGTCACACAGTTAAAATAATTTAAAACTCGGCACCAGAGAGTGCTTACGTGTATCATTCATAAACAGAAGTATTCAAAACTCTCATCAATCTGAAGTCTAATAAATCATGCGGCCCTGATGGACTGCCACTTTTTGTGCTCAAACAATGTGCAGTTTCCCTTTCCTCTGTTTTCGCCGACGTACTCAACCAGTGTTTTACTTAACATTGCATTCCGGACTGCTGGAGAGTGGTTTCTATCACGCCAGTACCCAAAAAGGATCTTCCAAATTTTGCTCGACTGCCTGCACTTCTGTTGGTTTCAAGGTCCTGGAAAAGATTTTACTACAGAAGATGTTGCCCCAGCTGAATGCACCTGATCCCACTCAATTTGCCTATTGCAGTTCCAGGTCAACCACTGATGCGTTGGCATCTCTTATTCATTATGTCTCTTCCTCCTTGGACCGGAAATGTAAAGCTGTAAGTGTGTTTCTTTGATTGCTGTGATGCCTTTAATTGTATTGATAGGTTCAAACTTCTTCACACTCTTTCTGAGAAGGGTATTAAGCCTGAGCTTACCAATCTGCTAAGTAATTATTTCACCCATCGATTACAGTTTACTAAATATAAGGGTCGTAACTCTTTCTATTTACCTTCGACGCAAGGAGTTCTTCAGGGAGCGATTCACTCTTCCTTCTTGTTCACAACCTATGTTTATTCAATGCCTGCTTTTGATGATTGTTTGTTCATTAAGTATGTCGATGATGTTGTGCATGGCATGAAGTTTTCGAATTCCTCCGTGTACCCCAAACTTATGTACTACTCACCTAGTGGTCTTCACAGCACAATCTTAGAATGAATCCTTCCAAGTGTAAAGATGTTTTACTTTTTTGCTGAAGGGTGCGCAATATATTGCCGTGATGAACTCTTGTCAGCATGTCATTATCAATGGTAAAGAAGTTTCCAGAGCATGCTTCGTCAAACATCTTGCAGTCATCATTACCCGCAATCTTTCTTGGTCTCCTCATATCATTGAGACATTTTACCAAGTCAGAAAACTCACCTTTTACATTTCTCGCTTGAAAATGCTATCTACTCCAACTCACTGTACAAAGCGTTTTGTTTTAGCTCACATCCTTCCCCACTGGCTTTATGCATCCCCTGTTATTTTTCCGGGTCTTTTAATCAAAGACTTCAAACTCATACGCACATCCATCAAACACGTATGTCGATACAGCCACATACCTCGTGCGTATATTGTGCAGTTTATTATTTCACAGCACCTTAGGGCTTGCTAGAAACTTTCTACCAGAATAGTACTTGACCCATCTCATCCACTGTAACCTGACCTTAGTCAACGTAACTCCACTTCTAGCACTCGCTCTATGTATGAGCATATAGCAGCACGAACCACAACAAACAAGTCTTCCATGATACCGTACTTGGCACGATTTCTTACAAACGCTGACCTTGTCATTAGCCCTCTTAAAAAAATTGTTTGCTAAATTTATCTTATCTGTTTGTATATGTAATATATGTCATCATCCGTTTTTTTCACCATGCAATTTCAACACAAGAGTGATTGTATAATAGCTGAATGTTCATCCACTATGGGGCGAATTAAAGCCACTTCTTGACTTGACTTGAGTCAGTCGAAAAAACACTGGTACAAAAGTAATTTCTCATTTTTACCACCAAAGCTACGAAACGGAATAGTGGTTAATCGTGTTTATCGCACTGCTCTCTTTTGACCTCTAGTAACATTATATGTTTAACGTCAGTTTTTATTTTGTGATAGATTCAAACTAAAACCCATCCATTTCACTCGACTCGGAATATCAGGCTTGTCTAAATTAGACGCCTTCGAATGAAGACAATGTTGCATATGAAATTGATTTTGTAGAACGTGTACAAAGAATGAATAGAGAAATAACAATTAAAAATAGTTTTACCATTTAAAAGAAACAAGCAAAGTGATGACTCAATATTTCTTTCAATTCCCTTTCTATTTTTATTATTATTGCTTTACCACCTCTTTTTTTCTCTTTTTGTTTCACCATTTCGTCTGATAAACTAATTTTCGGAGTCAGTCGCAAATCCCTTCATCCCTCAAAATGTTCTATTGAAACATTCCCGAAAGAGTTACTTGGGAGAACGTTCCCTTGATATACACTTGACGACTAGAGAGTTGTTCAAAATAACTCATTTTGATAATCTACTTAAGGCTACGCTTAAACCTGATGGTGTTATTGATTTGTATAATCGTAGTGCAGAAAAGGAATTATACTGAATGAGAACGAGGGATAGAACGAACTTGACTGTAGTCGTTTTTTTAGTTGATTTAGGATAGCCAGTAAATGATTGTAGTTAGATCAACCGTAACTGTGATTAAATGCAAACTTTCAACTCATGGACATCTCATTCATCATATTTTCTTTTGGGCGGTTGGGGGATGGAAGGTTTTCCAGACAGATTTGGAGTCGCAATGAGTTGCACTCTGCCTCGGAAAATTGATTCAGCCAAGAACTTACCAGAATGTTCTTTAATGCGCAACGAATTCCTGCATTTTCTCAATGTTGTAGTAGCTAGACCAAAAAGGCAGCGGAAGCGTAATGTCAGTGTTTTCTGAAAATGTTGTTAGCCCATTGTAACAACAGTCATATGCAGAAATTAGAGGTCTGACCACACTATTCATGAACTCCAGAAGCTATTACTGACTAATAGAGCTTGATTACCAAAGTGATGAACTTGATCACAATCCCTCAAGTCACAGTGAGAGAGGAAAAGAAGACTGCAGTGTTGTGAGCAGTTTGTGAGTCATAACAATCACTCAATACAGTAGGTCTTATGGGCACATTAAGTTGGGTCACGGGTTGCTGGTTAATACAAAACCAATTCAGGCGGTAAGCGCATGCAAACTATGACTGATCTCTAATTGCTACTCCCGGTGCGGTCGCATGATCTTATCCAAGTTTGTGGCGTGTAAAGTGGACTGCAAATAAAAAACGCATTCAAGCGAACTGCGAAAACAGTTAAAGGGCTGTGAATGACAAGAAAAACACGGTTTTTTCTTCATTGGTCTTATGTTTGCAATTTGTTGTAACTTTGATTTTCGAGTGCGACTAACTTTGTAAAACTCCACAAGCAGAGCAATGTCCGATTCATTAGGCCATTATTTACTTTAAACTAATTCGACCGATGTGCAATGAATCCAATGTCCGTTTGATCAAATAACCTTTGGAAGAGTATGTTTGTGCTCTATCACTTCAGTGTCCTGCCCCATGCACAGGTGTTGCTGGCTTACTGTGAAATAAATCTAATAAAAGGAAACCAACACCAACATGACTGACCAACTGTTTGAATGAAAATCCAAGGCAAATCGCCCCTTTTTCTGTTTAAGTTACCGAGAACGCGCATTGAAACATAACACGGGACCAAACATTTCGTTGTTATTCGTTGTCAAGTCAAATAATGTGAGATTGCAACGTATTTTCCTAATCCGACCACATGTGACGAGATGAGAATGACACAATAAAGTTTCAAACCTCCAAGTGGAACTAATTGCGTATATGTAATTTGTTTCCAAGTAACTTCATTTATTTCCCAGCAGCAGTCGGCTTGTACTCCAGTTAGTTTTCCTAGAACCATTTCGTGCCTGATTTTTGAAAATCAAATTGATATTTGCAACATAGAGTTTAATTGTTTTCACCAGTTTTTAATCCCAAATGGTAGAATGAATATGTGATGTAAACTAACGAAGGTTCTCCCGGTTTTATGTTTCAAAGATTATTGCGATCCTCATTCCGAGACGAGTGATATTTGTCTTTAGTTTCGCAGTTCTCAACCGACAAAACGGTAAAACGAGATGAAGTTAAACCACAAATTAAGCTTGAAATATGTCGTTGCAGTCAGTTGGATCGGAGTCAGATGAATTAGTGTCACAAGCGTGCATTTTGTTTACCACTGATGTCACTGTTCTATGGGAATAAAATGGAGTGATCTAGGGCGCCACATCATGTAGTAAATAACAATACACAGGCTGTATAACTTTGTGAATTGACCTTGGCATTGTTCTGGGATACACCGTCGATCTCTGTTCTAGCCAAGGAATCAAATACCTTGATTTTGCTAAAAGACTTTACATGATGTTCACGGTTACGTGAAACTGGGTCGTTAGCTTCCTTGATCCCGATTGCGCTGAAAACCTGAAGAACCCTTTACGGAAAAACAGAGTTACGGAAGCCACGCCAACTTACACTGCTCATGCACGGTCTTCGTCTTTACACCGATGCCCATTCAATTTGGTTGTCATCAATCATTTCTAGTCAGTACTCTGGTTTTTATTGTCAAACAATGTCACTCCATCGTATATCGAATGGAAAATACATCGATACCGATTACCTGTGCGTCATATATTGAAGGTAGTCATCTGATATGCTGCAAATGATTAGCTGATGAATGTGGATGAACATGAGTTTACTATCGGTCACACAACATACTTCTTTGGTTTTTGAGAAGCATAAGCGCGATGCTACGCAGCCAAACTGAACTTAACACGATTGAAACTAGTGGAGTGTTTTTCTTACCTTCGTTTTTGACGAGCAATGCACTGTTTGATGTAACATCCACCTGAAGCATTCAGCAGTGTGAATTCAGTGCTTTTGGTGTGAAATCGAACAGAGTTAGAATGTCACAACACGATTTCACTAGGAATGAAAAAATTACATTGCTCAAAGCCGTCGGTTGGATAAGATATCACAAACCAGATGTAACCAACGACATCTTTTCCCTCAAAACTGGCGATTTTATTTCATACTCCACTGAACTTCTTTCATCTAGGGAAAATAATGGAATAAGCGACTTTGCCTTCATAGCATGAATGATAGCTGCAAATGCTGTAACGTGTATAGCAAAAACTTTGACATAAATCCTCATCCCGGTAAACAACCAGACACGGTGAGGGCATGTATTCCGAAATGATTATTATTATTAGTAATCCTATCAGTCCTACTGCCATTATTATTGCTGTCTAGTAGCTATTTATTGGAACCCAGAGAAAAAAGAATTCCGGGGGAAGTTTGCTGTGCAAAATCGATTAAAATTCGGATTCTGTGATATTTTTCAAGACAAACAGGTTTAACGAACTCCATCCAGTGAGCTGAGCTGATCAGAAGTCTTTGAAATGAAAATGGTGAATGACACATAAACGTGTTATCTGGAACACAGCACAGTAATGCTAGGATGTTCTTTTCATGAATGCTTCAAAATAACAAAGGAAAAAATTATAAATAAAAAAGTTCAGCTCTAAGGAAGGTCGTTTTTGGTGCATCATTTACTAATTAGATACAGAGTTCACCTATGGGTTTTGAAATACGAGTCAAAGAATAAAGCCTCAGATCAGATCTGTATATGTTTGGGTAAAAATGTAAGGGGTGCGTGGGATTTAGTATCATTCTGCAAATACCATGTGTATTTTCGAATGAATTCAATGCCTAATCGGTTCGAAACTCGTTCTTTTTTATCGGTAGTTTGTTACTGTGACTGACTCTGACCGATTGTTTGAACGCCCAAGAGGTTTGGTAAACCGAATCGCAGTCGCTTTGCCTGTAATCGATATTTGAACTATTTTGCTTGCACCCCCGTGGACGTGTAGATGGGGCGATCGGATCGCTTCATTCTGACAAAATGTTCTTCTTTGAACAAATAAGCAATGCTCGCAATCTACCCGGTTCTCGTCAATCCGCGGGTAAGTCCGCCGCGGTATTGCTATCAAATGCTTCGAGCGGTACGACTAATGTAATTGGCTTCAAATTAACACACACATTGGCAAATGCAGAATGAGGTCATTCCCAAAAGGGAGCTTATTTTTTATCCGTTTTTTGGATTGGTAATTATGCGCAGATCAGCGGCACGATTTGGGTTTCTGACTGACGTTTGGAGACGTCTACTTATCAGTTCAGAAGTCATGAAGATATCACCCACGCAAAGTATGACATCTCAATAGTACGAATGCAAAACATTAATTTATGTGACCTTCCAGTACTTTAGTTTGCACGTTCGTCAAAGCTACCTCAATCAAAGGGGAACCTAAGCAAGATTCCATCGAAATCGTATATTTCAAGCAGTAGGCGCAGGTGTTTCACGTTACAGGTGCATAGGCAAATTAAATTGCAAATTTCCTCAAGAGGTTAATCAATATTCGTGCGCATGCCTTCAATCCGACTGAACATGTGATCTATGGTTTCTCTGAACAGTACATTGATGAATTGAGAAGCCACATTCAGGGAGCAAAAAAACCCAGCTTTCCACACACGTCAAAAGACTCAATAGTGTCCTCACATTCAAAGGTATCCTGCGGATTGCAGGTCGCTAAGTGTCTTTCGACAGATTTCGAAATTTCAGCTAACCATTTCGTTATTCTGCAGTGGGGTGAATTTTGCCTGCCAAGTAACGGGGGTGTCGATAAGCCTCATTTGCGTGGTTTCGGTAGATAGTAGATTTCCGGTATGTTTGTATTCACTTTTTTCGAAATGGTGGAGTTTATTACCCCGTCTTGCTTCACTTTCGGAACGGTTTTAGCCAATCATTTCTCCAAAGTGGCCACTCTTTCCCAGCTTTTGTTGGAAACTTATTCGTACCTCATAACGACAGTTTAATCTTGTTTACGTAATCCATCCGGTCAAGTATGACAAACCGTGAAACTTTACGTGGTTCTCGAAGAAGAATATCTTTGTTTCGTTGAGGTTTGATCAAGCTTTCAAAATGTTCTTTAGAAAATAGTCTTCTATTCTCAGCAGTATGAGTCAAGTTATCATAAATTGACTTGACCAGCTGTACTTTCAACTTTTCTACATTCACATAAGATACTGGTGATAGATCTGAAAGTTGATTGTAAAGATTTCTTAATTGTAGTTCAATAATCTAGTCGTCTAGGTTATGACTGAAATAGAAAAAAGTGAGTCCTCGGGGAAGAACTTCAATACGTAAAGAGGGGTTGCTCACATACCACTCTGGATCTGCGGAGACTTTTCTGTTCCAGATTTGTGTGGTGGCCTGGCCGTACATTTCTATTTCATTCTGATGCTGTTGTTTTCATTCGATCTGTTTTATTTATATTAGGAAATCAGACGCTTTATCTCCCTGTAAATTATCGAGCAAAATTATTAATAATCAATAGAAAATATACAATCGTTGCATCGGGAGTCACGGGTCGCCAGGAAGTAAGCCCACGGTTTTACCAACAAAGTTTAAGTCGCGAGCTAAGGTTAAATGTGTTTCTTCACTATCGGGTAAGGTTCAGTTGGTATGCAGGCTTTACATTTTTTAGTTCTACCCAATGTTTATGTTCCCTTTCAAAAAAGTTACCTTTTTATAAACAAAAGACAGACCTATATGGATGCGACATCGTTTGACGTTCACCAAACCACCTGCACCCGTGAAACACGCCACTCACTTTGTCTACTAAGGCGTTGGACAGGTAGCGTTTAACTGTATCGCCCTATCTACATACGTCGGGAGCAACAAGGACGAAAATGACGGTAGACAACGACAACTGTTTTCAGTCTAATCATTATTGTAGGTTTCCGTCCGTCTGTAGGTTCAAATGCACATTTTGAAATTCTTTTGCCGATCGAGGCATTGATAAAATGCTTCCTAATTCATATTTTATGCTCCAGAAACACTTTGTAGCAGTATGAGGCCATTTGCGGTTGTTTAGACACCCTCTGATGAATTTATGCTCTCTGATCAACTCCTGGTCGATTGCTTACTTACTGCGTACCACTGGTTTTATCTCGATCTCATGTGGTGATATTGTTCACATATTTCTGTTCTTATCAATGTCTAGTTGAGTAGAAAATATGTTTTATAAACCAATAAATAAAGACCCAAGACCAAGGTTCTTAAAATCGGTTTTAAAGTTTAGGTAATGGTGTCGGTATTTTGCTAATATACTGAAATAATCTACAAAATTTGAAGGAAAACAAAATATTTCAGTAGCTTCATTAAATGCTCTCCTGACTTTTCATTTCCAATTCTGTACTTCTATTTTCCCTCCGTTTTATCGGTCTTGATTTTAAGCACCCTTAAGATCGGTATGGTTGCCTCGCTCTCAGACGTGTAGGCTAGATAAGCGGTTTTTCTCTGGTAGTTTATTACTTTGCAGTTATAATTAACAAGGGATTCCAAATGGGGATTAATACCTGGTGGTTTGCTTTTGGTTCACTCTTGAAAATAATAATTCCAGCGTACATGCCAAATGAGGTGCATTTTTAACACCCTGAGATACCGAATGCACTCACAGACGTAGATGCGCACCATTTGATGATGGATGCTTCACCGAATTCAGTCAATGATTACACTTCACTCCGTGACGGTCACCACCATTTGGATCCTAGTTTGCTTTGGACATAATAACTCACTCTCTTCGGGGGCACAGTGACCAGTTTGACACTTTATATTTTATGATGAATTCGTCGTGTAAAGAAGGCGTCAGCTGAAAAGCTAGGATGGGATAGACAGCTGTTTTCAGTCGACGGATTCAAACTGCGACTGATATCTGATCAGGTGAAAACAGCTTTTCAATGCTTCAAAGCATTCCAGCTCACGCCCCAATTACACAACAAGTTCATCATTTAAACAAATCAAACCCTCCATTACTCTGATACAACTTGAATTTTTTTGTGATTGTAACTGGATTCCATGCTTCCGTTTTGCATTCAAATTTGAAGCTACACTAATGGCAGTTGGTCAAACGGAATGAGTATTATAAACCACAACTCAAGGGGACTAGACAGCTGTTTCGTCTTGTTTGAGACTCGTCAGAAGTACGTAGTTCTTGTGTTCCTGTCAGAACCCGAACCGCGATTTTTCGGGCTGGGACTTCAACTCCTCACCCTTGAGCTACACGGTCGACGGTTATCACCTTGTACGAATGACTTAATCAATTTACATGGTGAATCTTTGGTTATCACAAACATTTCCACTTCAGCGAAATGCATACAAACAGTGGGGAATTAACGATCTCACAAGGAGTGAAACCCACATCGAAAATCATCATCTGTGCCTGGTGCCTGTGAAACACTAAATGGGCTAATCCAAGTATTTACCATGTAAACTCAAGAGGACGTTCATCCGATCTTTTGGGTTGATACCAAGAAAACGAATTCCCTGAACCACATCCTTAATGCCGGGCAACATAACACGCATCCAATGATACGAAGACAGAAGAGAGAAAAACTCTCCGAAGGCTGTATTATTTTATATAATTTTAACGTACTGCAAGCCCACAACCGATAGAATGTTATTGTATTACTCATATAAAATTAAGTGATTAGAATAAGTCAGAATTCCCCTGGGAAACCAAAGCATCACCCTATCGTGATGAAGTGCACGGACTGATATGACTACAATCCTTCCTCCGCAGTACGCGCCGGCAGTTGGACAGTAAACGTTGTTCTATATTTTGAAAATCATGACTTTGGCTTTATGGTGAGTGCGCGACGCATAGCTTAACGTTCATGGTCACCGCTCAACTGCAAGGAAAGTCGTCAATCTAGACTGTAATCATCAATAAGTATCTAAACTACTTTGTCGGTGACGTTCAAGCTACCAAGTAATCATTGGCAAAATTATTTTTCATGAATCTTCTGGTTATTTTGTTTATTCTGTTCATTTTCTTCTTTTCTCTGTTTTCCACATTTCTTATTCGTCCAAATGTTTTGGTTCAATGATCAAAGAGACCGACCACCTTAATTAATATGGAAGAAGCGTTATACACTCAGGACTCAGTTTCTCAGTTTCACAAAGAGCACAATCCCTTATCTCTCGTTTAGTTACATTGTCGTCCACCAACAACGCAACAAGACACAACAAGCAAACTACAGACATGTTGAAAGTGCTGAGCAATATAATATTTTGTGCTATACGTTGTTCAAAAAATAATTGTTTTGGATGTTTTCCCACTGATATCACTTCAAATACAATAATTACACGATACAAACAAAATGAATCCCTTATTGACTTGAATTTCACTGCGAATCTCTTCGAGGCAGCTTAAGTTAGTTTAAGCTACAAATGCACCATTTAACAGGTTGTAAAATAAGTAAGGGTGCTGTGGTTAGTGAGTCAGTTTAAAAACCATGGTGCCTTGGTTCAAATAAGTTTTGCATTGATGGACGTAGGATGTTGTTGGGTGCTCACTGAAATGAAACACCTTGATAGGGAACATAAATACTTATGGGGATTTCGTCTCTCTGGTACCGCGAAAAATTCCGGGAATAATATAACCAGTGATGAATAGTGTAACCCATCACACGTGTGACAGTATACTTTTGAACCCAGATAGCTTTCTCGGTCCGTATATGCAATAAAATAATGCTCGAAATAATATGATTTAACAGGTATTCAATCTTCATTCATTATACAAATTTTTCGATGGCCAATCGAGAGAATCTACTGTTCACTCATTAGAACCGGTATGCTAAGGCAAATCGCATAAGCTTCTGCTATCACGGGTAAGAGGTTAAAACTGGACGACAGCGAAACCGTCTACCAAATGTTTGAATGGTTGTGCTGGTGATGGCAGTATTCAAACTTTGGACCCCAAGGCTCAGCGCACATTGTTGACAGTGACTTGAACCGCATGATTTTCACCACAATCACCAGTTCACATTGTCACTCATCAAACACTTGATAATTGTAGCCTTTTCGGGTACTTTTAAAAATTCGATCCGCCTCTCAAATGGTCGATTTGTGAAAAGGTATAATGAGCATAAATTGAAAGTTGTTGTATTTTTCTGTGGTTAAACAGAAATTCATTGTTCTTTTCTTTGTGTAATACTGAATGAAGTCATGTTAGTTTTTGCCCTCCAACATCACTGTATCAGGGCATATCGCTTGAGCTCATACAACTACCATAGTTGACAGTTATGATTGTGAGGGTCTGTGAGTATATATGTGTGGTGGGATGAGATGGTTCTGTGTAGCTGACTGATACAAATGATCGCTTTCTGCGCCATGAGGTGTATTTCACATTGTGCATGACATAGCTGTATATTGTTTCCAATATTTCCGTTCAATGTAAACTTCGTGGTTCGCTTCGCAAAATGGTAGTGATCTCACATGTGTTTCCTTGGACCCTCTGTTTCATCGCACTTATATAAGTAGACATTGTATACACTTGATTTTATTAACCGCTTTCAAAGGATGCTATTTTGCTATATTATATTGAGGTTTCACCCGTTTCGAAACCATTCCTGTTTTGAAACGATTAGGAATTATTTGGATTATTTCCACTGGTTGCAAAAATGTTGTACACCTATCGTTGTTATTCAATCTATTTTCCTCGAAACGTAATTTTGGATTTGCTCCACTTTCATTTCACCCATCAGACAGATTAGTTTGGACAGTCAGTGTTCCTCAGATGAATACAAAAATATAGTATTTCGGACTTTTCTATCAGCACTATTGTTTCGTAGTTTACAACGACTAGTTATGCTTCGATCACCTATCATATACATGCTCCCATACGGACAGTGAACAGAAACACAAGCGGGTTCGTTTAACTGTTTTATGTTTTACGATTTTTGTTGCTTGATCTGAAAACATGCAGTTAAATATAATAACGTATTTGCTGTTTATTTCAGATGACACAATTTGCTCCTTTGCGATTCATTTTACGTAAGATATACAAGCCTACAACTTGCGAATGTCATTTAAAATATCCCACGGTTTACCGAAAAAAAATTGGATTAGATTAAATGAATATAGGAACCAGGTGTCTGATGTAACGCTTACTAACGGGCTGTGGTGGCCCCGTGGTAACGTGTGTTGGAATCACACCACAACCGCTTGAATTTCCCATTCTCTATGCATTGTTTGGTGGCGTCTGATCGGTCAATTCCTATTTCCTGAAAATTGTATATTCAATATAGGGAATGAAAAATGAAAAAGAAAACAGAACTATTGCTAATTGAGATTATTTATCATGAGCGACATACCCAAAAAAGTAATTTTGAACAAACCTCCTGCCAGAGATAAATAAGAATATATATACCCACAGAAAAAGACCCTCCACGGTTTACTTATATACGTCGGTTGATGAAAAAGGTAAGGCTCGGACAGAGCACTGAACAGCTCTCCTCGTATGTCACAGAGAAAAATTTGAAACGTGAACCTTGTGCCCAGGACGCGAGCACATTTACAATTTGACGGATAATATGCGAAATTCATATGTATCTTCTACAACCCCGGGAACAATAGAATAACGTTCGTGCCCGTAAGAAAGATGGTGTGGTAAAAGTTGGCTTATAAAAATACTGGACGGATAATAGTACAAAAACAGTGTCACTAATTGTCGTAGCGTTTTTTCTTGATAACTGATCCGGACCAAGGAGCGAAGTATGGTACAGGTTGACAAATGGCGCCGATTGAACTATTGTGGATTCATGGTGTGCATTTGTCGGGGATAAATAGCGTGAAAATCAAGGAGACCGCAGTCTAAGCTAAACTGATAGTGATGTGTCGGGGCACAGCGAGTTGTCAATCTGCATAAGGCAATTCTGAGAGAATAATGCGTAACAACTGCAAGTGAAATCTGATTTTACCATCAGTTGTTAAACAAGAAGTATATGTATATCAGATTACAAATTTGGATAGCTGGTCATATGCGCATAACAGCATGGGATAAAATAAAATAAAAAGCAAAACCAAACAACCCCATAATTTTTAGGAATGGCATGAAAAACGGTTGTATTGACAGAGATCAATGCACCCAAGTTATAAATGGCATTTTCGGTACGCACGTAATTAATGTCACATTGGAAACGTGTGTGAATCATGGAAAATTAATTTGTTCGCAGCGAGATTGGGATTAGTTCCGGTCCAAAATGTCGATTGCAATGGAATCATAAACCGAATGTTTCTCGCCTGCACAGACGGTGCAAGGTTCTGCATCATTTCCGGTCGACGATGCGACAACGCTAATACGGAAGTTCACGTCGGGTGAAATAACGGATGAGTGTTACAAGGGGTCGGCTTTTTCGTTCACCTACAACTACCAGTGTTTTCGCGATTCACACTGCACGGAACTTACACCAAACGACAATCCGTTTGTAGAAAGCGGATTTCCGGAATAAAATACTGCATAATGAGATGGCAATTGCAGAGACTCCATGGAAAACTTTCTACAGTTTCCAAATGAACACGCTCGATTTCGGTTTGAAAAGGTGTCCTCAGTAAAAGTGAAATCAATAACTAAATCCCTAATTGCAGAGAATCGCAAAAAATATTTTCATAATGGTGTTTGCACTGGTTTACCTAAAAGTTATGGCAAACTTGATTTGACAAGATGGGTAATTAGGATGTTTTATTTCTGATACCTTATGTTACGAAGATTGTCAAAGTCATAGATACCTGCTGTCCCATCACCGAAGATGACACTTCTCAGGACCCCTTGACATGTACCGATAATGGTAAACACACAATCCATTGTCAATCAAATTTTCATTTACTTAACACGTTGTCATTTTTCAAAAAACCATTTTTCTACTGATATATTGTACTGGCCAAATTTATAATAGAACGAACACTAGCTATTTTGCTTTTTCGTGTTTTCTGAACTGTTGCAACAATTATCTTCCGTGAACGATAAGTTTGGCGATGTACGCATTGAAGGTTGAGTAGTTAAAAACATGATTTAGGCGTTCTGTATATTGTTTTTCAGTCGTGATAAAGTGCGAAACGCATGCTTACTGTTCATCAAATCAGTCACTTGTCAAGGCCCGCGAAAATAGCAGGAGCTCAGTTGATATTCAGTTACCACCGGTTCAGGAAGCGACCTGAAACCGAGAACAGAACTCTGTTGTGACAAAGCTTAGCTAAGCTAACTGCGCTCATTGGGTGCGAACGTTTGTCACAACACTCAGAGATATGGTTTCACAAGTAACCGAATTGGCAGCAACGGTGTGTAGGACGTTAGGCGATGGAGTATTCTACAAAACAGAACTATCTCTACGGTGGAATTTCATATCATAATTGCACCTTCAAATACATATTGCAGGGAGAGTCAATACATACAACTTAATTTTTACACATACTTTCACGTAACAAAATCACGTGCGCCGTTATTATGAATCACTGTTCCACACAAAGTAGATTGAACCATCCACAGTAGGTGAGTAGATGTTTGTGGATAAGGGGTACGTCACTCAATTATTGAACTAGCAATAATGGATTGGATATGATGTGGTCTGATGTGCAGGCGAAGCAAGCTCAAAACTGTGTGGCTGATTGCAATGGATTCCAGTTAATGGATTCGATAAACACATGAAATCCAACCAGTAATCTATATCTACAATCTTTGCATGCTTTAAAAAGTGTATCTTGAATGGTAATAATATCGTTCTAACATCAATGAAAGCTAATTTTTCACTTTATATCTCCATATGTTTTGAATTTTATTTCAATAAAATATGTGTACATAAATTGTTATTTAGGCCAATGCTGGTTATGCCAATTCAAAAGGTAATTATGTACTTACAGTCACGTGCAATGGCTTTGCAAAGCAGTTGTTTATCCACATTTTTATCGACGTTTCTTGTGGACCAAGATTTGAAATATCATAAATCTCGAGAAATTTACAGGAAAGAGCGGACAACTGCGAGCGACATTTTCGGTTTTCCTTGTAACCTATCTTTGTGTTGACTCATAAAAGTAGTGGGCAGGTCTTTCGTGTCTTCTGGTACCGGTAAACAATGCAGTGTAGCATTTTGTGGACATTTTATGGATCAAAGATCTTGCGTTCCACTCAAACGTTTGAATCATTGAAGTTACGCAATAACGAAGACCGGTTTGACAACCTTTCATCGCATCCACGATGAAAAGAACATTTAAACAGATTGTAATATTTCCCGAGGGCACATCTTCATTTAATGGGAGCGAAAAGGTCATTCAAATCGCTACTGAAAAATCATCGGGATTGATGAATTTGAAATAATCTGTAAACTGAACACTGCGAGAAAAAGTAACACAAATGTTACAGAACACATGGATTGGCATTTAACTAGGTATTAAATTTCACGTGTATCTGCAAATACAGGGAGGCTAATAAGATAAATCGGGCCTAAACCTCGGACAGCAAATTATTTTGGTGATATCTTAAATTGTTTTTATTTCGTGTACTGCAGTTAATGTAACGGCTGACGTATGCAGTCGTTTAATTGAAATAGGAGCTGATCTACTGACAGGATTAACTTCGTGTGCAGTCCACACAACATACAAAAGGATGCCGATGATAAGGGGTTAGTTGTCTTCATCCGGGGTACAGCATCCATAGAGAACACCTAATTACCATGCAATAACAAAAACTTACGAGCTGGTAGAACTGATACAAACAAACTTCTTGGAGTGCGCGCCTTGCTTCAACATTCATTCCTTTGAACGAAGAAGGTGACAAGTTTCCATCCAAATCATAAATGGATTTGAATTGATATGACATATTCTGAATAAATGACGAAAAAACAAATTCGTTAACAAAAGTAGGAGTGTTTCTCCAACCGTCCGTCTAAGATATTACTTCTATTTTCTAATCAGCTTTCACCTGTGAATGACGTTTTAGTGGTTTACCGTTGCACTATCTTAGTTCATGAAAAAAGTCTTCTTCTACACAGATATAGTGTTCGTTTGGTTAAAAATTAAAAAAATAAACAATGGTTTTATCATACTTGCGTTGTAATTCTCAACTTGAGTAAAATATTACTATATTATCATCGGAAGCAGCACGCGTCGCACTTCCTTATGTATTATGCTTTTCGACAAATGTACACTTAGCTGTTCTTCTTTTCTCATGGCAATCGTAACCATAACTATTAGATAATAATTGGTTACTTTGGACTAGTGTCCTAGTGTCATAACTCAAGGTAAAACAAAATCGAGTTATCTTATTTTGCAATTGAATTATCTATTCCATTCCGGCTCTGATAAAGTTGTACAAAATTTTCTTCGATATTTTCATCTTACTACTTAACAGGGTTCCTTTAGACACGCGAGTTTGGTCTGTGTTCGAAAAGCAAATACAGCTTCTGAATACATTTGTGGCAATTTGTGTGCAGGAAGAACTACTACTGAATCACATGGAAATTGACGCTCTCCGCATCGTTGCACGTGGACCAGGACTCATTGAAATTAGACTGCAGAAATTCTGCAGCCAAACCAAGGCTCCAGTGGGATTCATCAATGAGATTGAATTGTGCAACAGAATAGGAATTTTGGAATGAGATTAATCCATTTTCGGTACGTTATAATAAATTTTAGATACTAAAATATCCCCCAAAATACGGTTTGGTTAAATGCAATGGAAATGTTTGTGATAACCAACAAGGAGCACTGGACATCTGTTTTGTCCTGTTTGGGACCCGTCAGAAGTGCGTACATTTTGTGTTCCTGTCAGGAGTCGAACTGCGATTTTTCGGGCTGGGACTTCAACTCCTTGCCCTTGAGCTACACAGTCGACGGTCGTCACCTTGTGCGAATGCCTCAATCAATTTAGAGTATCAAGCTTGGATTAGCCCATTCGATTATTCAGAGGCACCAGGCAATCTTGATGTACGCACTACTGATGAGTCCTAAACAGGAAAAAACAAATGTCCAATGCTCCTTGTTGGTTATCACAAACATTTCCATTGCATTGGAATGTATTATCTCGTGGGGAATGACCGATCTCCCAAGGAGCGAAACCCACTCTCAAGACAACCAAGAGTACCAGTGCCTCTGAAAAATCGAATGGGCTATTCCAAGCTTGATACGATTAATTAAACCCTCAAACGTTTGGTTTATTTATCTTTGTCAATCAAATATAATACAGTTGGTCATTGTCTACCTAAGTATCTATTCATTTTTTGTGCTCGCTGAGATTTTTAATGCACGTTTTAGGACGTGCATCAGTGAATTCCGGTTCAATCATAAAATTTAAGCCTTTATCTGTGCATATTCGGCATTTGGTTATTGTTTTCAACGTACGGATTTTAGTATAGATAACACACGTTTTATTGAGTGGCTCGACAACAACAACAACAACAACAGCATTAAACGAGGACGGCGTGCGCTTTGAGCGCTTTTCTTGCAAGCTGCTCGTCTATATTCTAAAAACCGAGTTTGATGCGGGACGTATCTTTGTTGCTACCACTCACTACCCAGAATCATATGCGAAATACAGCTGCTTTCATTGAGTCTGAACATACGACAGAGTTTTCTTCCAAAGAAGATGTCTATATTATCGATATTTAAAGTTATAGATGAAAAACAATTGAAAAATTATGGGAATTGCTGACGTCTACTACTTGAAGCAAGGTTACAGTAAAATTCATTACTTACTTTATGTATCGACAATTCGTCACCGGGTACTCGTTTTATTTTGCTATTGCCAAAGTAAAACTATAGCAATCTGCTTTACTGATTGTTTGTAAAATAATTAGAAGTATACGGAAGCCCTTTTACCCGGTTTGCGACCAACAGTGAACGTTACATGCAAAGACCGAAAGGTATTTTTGAAATAAGGATTCACGACGTAAGGGTTTATAAAGTATCTGTGGAGATTGAATAAACCAATATTTATTCATTGAGTATTCCCATTGTGACATTAAAAAAACACTGTGGTGAACAGTGTTTTCTCAATATTTGTTCATTCATCCGGGAGGATAAATCACAGTTCGACATTTTGTTCGTGAAACCCTGAAAACATCTTCGCAAACTGCAGAATCTTAAGCGTAGGGCAGGATTGCGCTACACTCCAGACGAATTGTATGCTACTTTTCTAATTGCGTAGGATTTATTCAAAGGTGATTTTTTTTATCTTATTTCAANTCAACGCTAGAAACAGATCTCCACCCTAACTGATGCGTTCCCATGTCGCTTATATTTGGTTAGTAAGCAAATGGACAGCGTTTGTGAATAGGTTGAACTGAATCTAATCCGATACGTCCTCATGGAGGAGTGAATACCAAAGTGTGTGGGTGCGGTTCACTGAGTCTGTGAGAACCGTGCTGAGTTTTATTAACAAAACTGTGTAAGCCAATAAGCAGGAGTCCATAAATGAAAAACAAAAGCCATTNGTGTTTATCCATTGTTTAATCTGTCTTGGCGATGACGACTGAATTCCATCTCCCCAATTTCTCTTGTTTCTATTTGCCAAAAAATAACACTGTTGTTGGAATATGTGTGTTCAAGATATTTAACGGTGCATTTTCCATGATTCTGGGAGGCTCAAATTACTGATTGTCTTAGGCGATAAGAATGAAACTGCCTTCTAGTGATTCTCGTTAAGCTGTTCATAAAGTCTCATAAAGCACCACCCAAAACAAAAGATTTACCAAAAATTTTGGTATGAACTAGTGGTTAAGGTAGATTATTTCGTTCGAATTTTACGGTATTAGTGAAACGTGTTTGTGCTCGAAAATGTTTCTAGTTTTAACTATCAATAAAATTCAAACGAGTGACCCATAGCTCGACGCATATATGAATCAAACGAATTTAATGGCTATCTGTTCCTACTCAAACCTCAAAGTGAAAATTTAGGAGCACACTCTGGGCTGTGTTTGACACTTCCTCTTTCACCTGTCACCTATGTAAACTGAGCTGCTCATGGAGGAATTATGGTCACAAATACGGCGACGCGGATATATAACCAAGGACAATATCCGGGGATGTTATTTATCATCAGAGTTATTTTTTAACGAAGTACTTTCAGTCGGAAAAATCAAACATCATTGGCTGCAGTGCTACCTGTGATATGGGAAATTTCGACGCAAAATCGAAACATGTGCAACATCAGTGAAAAAGAGAAGCTTGAATGAAAATTTATTTGCAGCTTTATGAAGACTAAAAAAATACTGTTAAACAAAATATCTGAAGAAGATGACTTTCGATATATATATATATTAGGTGTTTTTTTGGAAAAGAAAACATCTACTGGATAATGGTTTTAAATGAATATGCTTTGGTAAGGATGTTTTTACCAGTATAGGTCATTTTTTCTTTGGCATGTTAAGACCATAATTGTCACATTCAGTAGCACAAAAAAGTGGCTGTCTATCATTCACTAGAGACAGTGAGCTCAATTTCCTCCATGTGCAGAACATTGGAGCAAAAATCATAAATTCCGTGAATTATGCAATGAGCTGTCAATCCCAGCCAGACATGTCATCGTATATCGAAAGGCTTTTCTTATTTGTACGGGTTATTTATCCCATTTACTTACTTGATCATGTGTTGTAGTTGGTTAATAATATTGTTTGGTTCCTTCTGGTCCCAAATCCCTGTTCATATCAAATAAACATAATCAAAATTTATTTGGTTTCCAGTTTATATTCCGGAGTTAGGGCGACTGTGTGTTTGCCGTAGTGGATAGCGACGCCTGAACTATTAGCATATCTTCCGGTAACACGGTTCGTTCAGGCGAACCAAATGCTGATTGTCATTATCCATTGGTTTAGTCTTTGACTGTTTTTTCACGCTCAGAGGAAAACAGGAAAGGAACAATCGACTTTCATCAGATAACGAAACGACTCGGGATGAAGTTTCCACTGGGCAGTTTTCCGGTTTATTGAATCAACGTGTGCTCTCAATCTAAGGTGATTTGCAAAGTGTCACATTGACGATTCGAACAAGAACTGGCAGGCTTCAAAAGACGTTTATGCCAAAACGATGCCCATAGTAGACGAGCTCAATTTAGTTTACCGGATAAAATATCATTACATTTGTGCCAATGTGATTCGGAAAATGCGACAAACTTTGCAAACAAAATTCCACAAATCTACCGAACATGGAGACCTGAATGCATCTTTCCGGAAAACCCAGAACAAGTTGTGCGGAAGTTTTCGTCCATCCAACTGAACAGTCTCCAAACATAAGCGCTGTCATTTGTTCACGGTTTTGTGTTCCCCGGAGAAAGATGAACCCAATAGAGTCTCTTGCACAGTTTGAATTATTTTCCGACCAATTAAAACAGTTATCCCCACGCTCGTAGAATTCGGTTAATTGGCTGAAGGCAAAGCTGATTGATCTTGGGCAACAATACCGAATAATCCCATCGAGACAACGGTCCGCTTTGACAAACAGCACATTGAGGCCCTTAACAGTTTCAAATAATTACGGATTTGGCCGTAGTTCCCCCGACAAAGGGTCTGGTGCCGTTGTTATGGATATGACCGAATAGGAGGAGAAAATGTTTTCATAACTAAGTAACAAATCGAAGTTTTTGCCTGGAGAGAAAAGGCCACAGGATCGTAGTGAACTCAAAAGAAAGATATCATTAGAGATACAGTTTTTACAGGAAGGAAATTTCAACAATGAAACCGCTGACAGAAAAAAAATCTATCAGTACTCAAACACCGTGAATGTATAGGTTACCAAAAGTGCATAAACCTGGTATACCACTTTGACTAATCAGGCCCGTGCGAAATTCTCCACAACACAATATGGCCAAGTGGCTCGGTAAAATACTGGAGCACGTAAGAAAATCCATTGCAAAGTACTCTTTGTAAGATAGCTTCGAACTTACAAAGGTTCTTGATTCGCTAAATATAAATGACTGTCATATGGCATCTTTCGATGTCGTTCCTTTGTTCACCAATGTGCTTATTGTGGAATCTATACAAATCATTTGTGACTACGTGTTGGAGAAGCAAATACAGTTGGTCATTCCGCTGTCTGTCCTGAAGCGCCTACCTATACTATGCCCAACGGATGTGCCCTCCAGTTTTCGAGATGGGCGATTTAGAGAAGTCGATGGCTTGGCAATGAGCAGCCCATTCGGTTCTATTCTAGCTGACCTATTCATAGCTAGTCTGGAGAACAAATAGGACATTGAACGGCGTGAAACTCTACAAGATAAACGTCGATGACAAGTTGACAGCCACCCGAAGCGCCAGGGAGACCGAGGACTTGTTAGCTGAAATGAATTCACTTCACAAGGACATCCAATTCACTATGGAAACTGAGCAGAACAACACACTCCCATTTCTAGATATTGTTATTTGGCAAAGACCAAATGGAACTATCTCGAAGTCTGTGTATCGAAAATTCACGTGGACTTGTCAGTTTATGCACTTTGGGAGTTTTGCTCTAATTCAAAATAAACGAGGTCGTGTGCTTGCTCTGTTTGAACGAGCTAGGAGGTTGTGCACTCCGGATAATGTGGAGGGTCAGCTAATTCGGCTCACGGAAACTCTAAGGTTCAATGGCTACACAGCGAGATTTATAAAAAGGTACAGTTTACAAGCCAAACCGAAGACCTCGAGTATGACAGCACCAAAACGCGGCGTTCTCATTCAACTGCCATTCAAAGGTGACAGTGTAGACCAAATTGTTTGAAGACGGCTAGTGGCATCGGTAGCCCGCAAATATTTCGCTGCAAATCCGGTCGTGCGCTTCACCACAACCCAGATTTCGAAGTTCTTGGTGAAATCATCACTCCTTCTGTCCGCCAAATCACATGTTATTTATGTGTTCCAATGTGGGTGCGGGGCCACCTACGTGGGCGCAATAGAGAGGCAGCTGTGCACCCGAGTAGCAGAAAATATACCTGCATGGATCGAACGCGAACGGATCAGGTTGAGGACTAAACAAACACCCAGCCCACCAAGCCAACCTCAAAGAACACCTGCATCATACATTGCTCGCTGTCTGTTACAGACTGACTACCAAGCCGACTGCGGAACTTCTTTTCGGCTTGTTTACACAACCTCTAATGGACGACTGCTGAGACTTGCAGAGGCCATAGAAATCAAGCGCCGAAAGTCCGTGTTTTGTCAGCCAAAGAAGGTCTGCATCAGTCTGGCATTTCCTGGTAACCACGTAAGCGAAAGAGTGAATCGATATCGTTTTAGATTATCAACACATGTAATATATAAACTGATTTGTATTCTGCAGCGTAAGCACCAGTTGAGATGGAGAGAAATGATTCTGGAATTAAATCGTGGTCGCTTCTAGTGTTGTATTCTTTGTTCAAGTTTATTTCGGGAAATAATTGCTTTATTTGAATCAACTAGTATTTGGGTGCACGAACCTGTAGTTGGAATATCACTGAGACGCTCACGGACAGTTGGCACGCATATTACTCGCAGAGTCAACAGTCACGTATTTCGATCAGTTCTTGTTGAGCCCCTGAATGAAATTCTTATGTAAGCATCAATATTTAAAGTGGATTTTAGCGATCCAGTGATATGAACACCTGCATCCTGCCTGTGCGCTCCACGACTTGATCTTCTGCAAATTTCAAGGCTCAAGGGTGAATGCGACCAACTTTGATAGTTCACTCAATGACGAAAGCAGTTCCCTCTTTACTTAAATTTCATGTTTCATACTAATAGCCAAGGATATGGGCTGAAAAATGACATTTGAAAGCACAAAATGATTTCGTTATGTAAAACTATTCCATATTTCTCTGGATATATCGATATTTACTGTGAACAAAACTGGTCACAGCGGGTTGTACAACTAGGATCACCGTGCATCTAAGCCACTCGAGATGTCTTTACCGATGCTACAACCATTCAGCACAGTTATTTGAATCCCCCACTGAATGACCTTAATGTGAATAGACACAAACTGAAATGGGTGCATTGGTACCGTGGATTCCTCGAGCCAAGTACATGTGCTTCATTGCCTGGCTTAATACAGCGCGTTGCATGGTGAATTAACCATGGTGTGGACGGGGAGATAGACGTAAATAGATCATCCCCGTTTACAACCCCGTCGTTTAAGCACTGTGACACTTGACCCGAGGAATGACCTCTCTCTTACTGCAAAGTGCGGTTTCACCTTGGGCATGTTTTCTNTTTCTCATCAAATTGATAGTTGACATCTCTCGCGCGGGACAGAGTTATTTAATGGATAATAAAACAATGGCGTATGAGCATTTGCACACGGTTGGTTACCACCATGAAGGTCAAGCGTAAAGGTCATTGGCTTTTGGATACAAGTTCGGTTTTTCGTGAATGATCGATAACGCCTCGAGTATCCTTAGNTAAATTGGGACCGGTTTTAACCAAGTAGCTTGCGAGGGACGAGGTTCATCTGTGTGAAGCAGTTGGAATATGTGGTATCGCCTATATTATCATTAATTCATGCACGTATATAGGGATGTGTTCAACAGTTCTAGATGGAATTGAGTGGTCATTTTTCCAATGTGTGCTTCGTAGCAGCTACAGCAGAAGGCGTAAATGCACTGAGTGAAGATCTTTGAATTGGGGACAGGACGAGACACAACGTGGTAACATTGTTAGTTCGTTTTAAAATGCTTTTTACTTCCTTTTTCAATTTATTGAATATACAAACGTACAGTCAACTTTCAAAAAGGGGGCTGCGTCCATACAAAGGCTACCTGGGGAAAATACAGATATAAGGAAGACGGGAGGCGGTGAATCGGTTTGAACCCGGGACAACCTGGTCGCTAGTTGGTGACCTAACCACTTGGCCACCACCGCCAATGTTAGGCATACGCGACAAATGGGAGTGTATATAAGGAATTCTTCATGCCGTATTTGCCTTCGAAATTACTTGATCAAACTCATTACGGGATCAAAAAAGTTTCAGTACCACAATAATCTGTGAAGCTAACTTGGGACTATAACGAAAGACACAAAATATCACGATATTCTCACCCTACTCCCGAATATTTTTCCTATAAACATATTTCACTTTTAATCGGTTCTACAGTCCGCGTTTATCATGGTGCTTTTCAGTTGTGCGATTACGCTCGAACATGCGATCCGGAATCGCGACCAGCATGTTACTCATTTCTATGCTGAAATAGTCCTCTGGTGGGAGAAAACACACTGACAGGGGCCTGCAAGTTCGAGTTGATAGGTGACCATATTTCTGGCCCGACAAAACACTTTACTAACGCAAAACTTGAATGAGTCTTGTATAAACCCATATTTAGTGCTAAATTATTTTGAAAGAAAACTTGAGATAATTTAAGAATGACTCACATTCCTTTTATCCGGTATCACAGAAGTAATTGACCACTTTAAAGCCATTTGTGTCATCAAATTCTGTCAATGTCGGATCAAATTGATGAGACTCGACTCTCATCGCTCAACTAACACCTGGCAGAGGGTGGACGAATGTGGTCTGTTTCACAGTCTGTCCAGTTCATTTTGGGTCAGGGAATGAGAGGCACAAGAAACAGGTGTGCACACGTGTGCACAGGCCAAGGTCACAAATACCGAAGTAGGAACTTCTGCGAAGGCCACATTTGCATTCCCGCGAACTTTATTGGATACCGCAAAGCAGAGTGCAATGCGCCTTCCGGGTAAATCTAATAGGAACTGTCACACAGCTGGCCTAAGATGAAACAGGCTGTTTGAACTATAAATACCCAAGGTAAACGTTCTTAACGGCATTGGTTCAATTGTTAACTTGAAATTCAGTTTCTATCGCGGTAATAGAAAAAATGAACCTGGTGAGATATTTTACATACGGAAGGTGTATAATCCGCCTTCAGTACACAGTAAGCGATTTGTGATGAGTTCTAACTTCATTCACAGCAGCGTACACTTGAGAACTGGGAACGATTACTATTGTGGCCTTTTGCAGATGCAGGGTTTGCATGGGTTGAATAATCTCAACCTTGGAATGATGAATTTTCTAAGAATCAAATGACGAATAAACAAACTGCATTGTAGGTGAAATAGTTTCACAAACGACAGGTGCAAGACAAAATTACATGAGGATGTGTTGCATATAGCATTTGGGAGTGGGGTGTGTTCGTGTTCAATTGGAATTGTTAACTTGACCTCCTCCCTGTCCTCTACGGTTCTGATTACGCGCTTTGGATCAACCCTCTTTCAGTAATGTTGAGCTTACATACAGAGGCCAATATGCAGCCGACTGCAAACGTAAGTTAATTAATCAGGTAGTTCTGCACAACAAAATGAAACCGCGCTTACACACGACAAAAAAACATGGTCATGTTTGGCCTGAAAATAAACAGATAAGGAATGGTTAATCTGTATAAGTGATTGGCAACTTAACTGAAGTAATCAGTTGAAAATAACATTATCGTAGAAAACCACAATAGAGAAGAAACAAGTTTATCTGAATACACCTAGTCGCATTAAAGTTAGCAAAAATAGTAAGTCACTCAGGATTTGTATCGTTTTCATTGATCGAATTGTTTTCATTAAAAAGACCTGAGAGTGAAGCACTCTATAGATACATAAAGGGTGACATTCTTCCATTTAACCAGTGCAAACATAGGCTCCCTTTAGGCCCATTTTTCATTCCGGAGTGTTCAACTGCTCAAACGACGTTTGTATACGTGCTTTGCTGATTACACTGATGTGTGAATGATAACGGTCAATGGAATAAACCAGAACAAAATCCAGGCAAACAACGTCAAAACAGAATTGTTTAAACTATACTGGAACATGCGCTCTGAGTATATTCAACCCAAACGTTCGGGCATTATCTTGTTTACGTTGTAACGAGTAGCCATCACTTCTTATTCAAAAAGCGTTGTTCCGTATTATTGAAAGTTTTGTTCCAAAGAGACTGGATAGAAATTGGGTCTTCACAAAAATAACTCTTGCGCGCATATTTCCAATTCCTCGGTGAGGAATTCTGAAGCTTTCACTTTGAAGTACAGTGTCCGTGGGTTGCTTTTCTGATCGATCATTCTGTTTTGACGAATTTTATACATTTCATTTGGGGGGACTTTGTTTATTATTCAAGTGATTTTTACTTGTACAGTTTGATTTTGAAATGTCCAAATTTCGATGTTTTGTTAAATGCGTGAGAGCAGAGAATGAAATAGATGACAAATGTCAAATGTATCTGACAGTTTTAAGTTTAGCCTGAAACTGGTAAATAAGTGAGTGTGAGTCGTTGGAAAAGTCAGGGAAACTCATTCACCTAAAGCAGCTCTATCCTGCAGATACTTGCCGATCTAAAATTTAAAACTGAGACAAAATAGACTTTAGTAAACTTAGTGGAAGTCCAGCTTTCTGAAACCGGTGACATAGAAACAAACGTGTGGTCACGCGCACAGTAGGTGGCCGCACGCAGTTTATCGCTCCTTATGTAAAAAGATTCTCAGAAGTTGTTTACACAGTTGGATGAAACTTGAAATCGAACCTTTCAACTAGCGACGGGCGGATCAATGACGTAAGCAAGATATGAAAATCCTTTATAGACTGCTCGAACGGATACACGGGTAAGACAAGTGCAACTAGTAATTAGAATGGATTATTTTGCTCATTCTATAGTCTTGATTGAAATTAATTTGTGAGTGAACTTATAGATGGTGATCGAAGAAACTTGCAAAACTCAGAGGCTGATGAATAGGGGAATTGAAACAGTGGCCGACCTCAATCAGCAAAAGTCAATCAATCATTTGAATCACGGAAGTCATCAATAGAATCGAAAATGTTGTTCATAGTTCGGTGAACTAAAACAATCATGGACAAAAACAAAATGTACCGAATCCAGTAATCTCGTATTGAACAATATATATAGTTCATTCTCACACAAACAAAAGAAATTAAACCCTTACATACTGAAATGTTTTGCGAAACATCTAACGACATAAAATGTTAACGAAATCAGGACGGGGAACAAAGACATCTAAGCTGCTTGATGAAACCACAATTGATTCGTCTGCTGTATGGTCAGCCCTTAGTCTCAGTAGATGGAGTGGAAAATACTCATACATCTACCATTTTGAATGTACCCGGTTACTAGAAACTTGCAAAATAATGTTACTTTTGGCTCATTGTTTTTATGTTCGCTAAAACATTCGGCAAAATGATTTGATGTCACAGTCGTTTTCCCCAAACCAGAAATTTCTAAAACATTATTTTCGGCAGTGCATTTGTCTAGTTTTTCCACTTCTGAGTATCATAAGCTTGACAATTTTGTCGGTATGCTGAGCAGCTATCTAATTTAGTTTACTATTAGGGTCCACTTAGTGTTACGCTTCACTAAGTACAAAAGGTCAGTACCATTGTACATAGTGCACAATGTGCTGGTTACGGTTGTTGATGTTCCCTCAAAAGTTACACGAAGTTTCAGGATCCTCTCACATGTGCTCTCTTTATCGCACCGGTAATCTTCCCAAACTCATATTTGATCCATTTCCTTTAGTTTCCACCAAGCACTTCCTGAATAGAACCAAGATAAGTAAATGCGGAGTTCACGGAGGGAAGAAAACTAAATTCTGGTATTTTTAAGTCACAAAGGAGTGTTCTTTTACAAAACGCAAACATTTCTTTTGCAAACAGACATTTGGCTGCTCGTTTGTCCCATTTTCAAGGAGAAATTGACCTCAAATGAAATGGAATATTGGTATCAAATGATGGGCAGCTTAGGGTAAGATAGAGAATTGCTTAGTACAATTTGAGCAGTCTTTCTCTTCTAATTTACACAGTCGGCAGTTTAGCATTGTCCAGTATTAGACTGTTAATAGAATGGTTCACCAAGTTTCCGTTAAATTAGTTCCCTTTTGTTTAGCAAGAGAGGAGTTAAGTCTGTTTGAAACGAATTTAATCGCCAACAACGTAGACCATTTCTACTACAAAATCCGTAAATCCGTAAAATCCGTAAATTGCGTAAAAACAGCTATTTAGAATGTTTTTGTGATTCTGCGAATGTTTGTAAAATGAATGATTGCTGTACACCCTAACCCTTATCCTCATAAATAAAACGGTACTTCTTCGCACCAAATCGATAAAAGCATCTTCGGCGTGTGTATTATTTTTCCTTTTGATAAACGGTACGGTATGTTACTTCAGACAATTCCACTTACTAATTTTACAGATCAAATTTGACCCAAACGAACTTATGCGAAGTAAATTTGAATCTCTCTTTCTGTTCACTTCAGTCGCTGAGAGAAAGTCATTTGAATTTTGAACCATTCCGAATCATGTCATGTATCACACGTGCAAAAAGGTTGCCGCAATAGTCTCATTCATTTTGTGATATAGGAAATTTCTCATTTCCGTCAATCTGTTCTCAGATGTGATGTGACATGATATTGGAGATAGTCATCCATTAAAATAGTGACTGAACATTGTATCGGAACAGGAACAATTCAATAATGAAACTCAGAGCTAAATCCTTTTCTTTATTAGAGTCTCGACACTTCTCTTTTACCCACTTATATCAATTGGATTTTCCTTAGCTATCAAAGATCAGTCAATGAATTAAAAACCTTTTCAGTTCGTCGTACTTAGTTAAACCTTTGGGATTGTAGTCTTTGTGATCAAATTCGGTAGTTTATTAAGCTGAGGTGTATCAGACACCTTACGGTGGATGAGAGGTGAGGTCAAGAGGGAATACACTCTTCAGATCCATCACGCATCTTTTCCGAAGTGGTCGTATAAATAGAATTGTTTTGGGTGATTTTATTGTATGGAAGCACGTGGACGCATGTGAAAGAGTTGCTTATATTATCTTAAACAACCGAGAGCACCACACGCACAACGATCTACTTAAATCCAATTCAACCCCCCAGAGAGGATCAACCACCTCCCTTATCTAACCTGCTTTTATGGAACTGGAGACCAACTGCTGCAAGTCTGATGGAACATCTCTTATGTTAGTTATTCTAACTATTACTATCGTCATCTTGCAAACACTCTATTGTCATTTTGTATGGCGATTATTTTGTCATTTTGTTGTTTCCCTCTACATACTCCTTCGTGTTTTCTCCTGTTTCCAGGTTGGGCTCGTAAAAAATACTAAACATTCACCGTTCGGATGCATGAAGCTTAAGTTGATTCGACTTGGGCTGAGTTTCGAAGCAACTTCGGAAGTCAGCGTTGCTTGGTAGAAGTCATGTTAAGATTCACTGTTCCAGTCAACCTGAGATGATTTTTGTTAGATTTGACCGATATTTGGTGGGAGCACAATGATGGGTCTAATGTGACCCATGATCTTCCACATGTGCTATTCATTAGGGAATTCGTTGATTCGGTTCGCATTCTTTGATTCCGTGTGGTATCGGCTTTGCCAAGCGATACGCGTAATTTGTCAAACAGATGAGAGTGAAACAATCAGTTACTAATGGAGATGTGATGATAGACAGCTGCTCGTTTCTTCAAATCGTGCTCTCGGTATGCTGACAATTGAACGCTACCCTAGTGACCAGCGACCAACGCGGGCAATTGTTCTTTCGTTTGAGTATTTCCTTACTCATGTCATCAATGAAACGTGATCGTATGATTAACCCTTGCCATTATTCTGTCAATTTTTCTTGCCGCAACTGCTATTGTCTGTTTTGGCGACCACTTTCCTACTGCTTCTTTTCAAAGGACAGTTTGTGATATATGTTGTTGCAACGTTTGTTTGAATTTCTCAAATTCTTCCAACATGTCATTTCTGGAATAGATACTAGGCGATTTATTTAATGCTTTTCAAGTTTTTGAGAATAATTTCGATACTATTTGGAGATTCCTTGCGATCCATTTCTTGGGTAGCCATTCCGATTGGTGTGTAATCCAGAACTCCAAATAAACACATCCTTTGTCTCGGTTGTGATTGGAGCATCGTCCTGCAATTTACGACTACTACCGTCAAGGTGTGATCTCCAGTTCATTATACGAAATCAGGTCAGTGATGCCCTTAGCATTTGACCTTTTCACTTTCAGAGTAGTCTGCACAACAGATGAATCTAAGGTTGTTCTTGTGATGCGAAAACGATTAATAAACATACGAACTCGCGCAAACAAAGCTTGGCCTTAGTCCTGGCTAACCTTAAATAAAGCAGACAGAAAATGTCTGGACGGTCACGGATAGGAAATCAACTTGTAAAGCATATAAAGCATGCTGTCTGTCAGAACTATTATCATTGAACGGGGAAATCCTTGAAGACAACTTCTATAATCGTGCACTAGCATCAAGACTGCGGGAAATAAGAATGAGGTTTGTTGAAATCGTTGCAATTGGACGCGCTCTTGATCTCAACTGTGCATATACAAGACTAAGGGTGTTCTGTTCATTGACCCCTTTTTGCTGAGAACAAATGAAATGCACCGGAACTTTCACAATTTAAAGTAGGCAACATTATAATAGTCCATCCTTTGCAGGTAGAGTAATAATATATATTTGAGAAAAGAATACGATCATCAGCTATCAACGAAGGAGTATGCAAACAAATAACATGTTGATCTTTAGAGCAGAAACTAGTCCTAAGATATTTTATTCATTCACAGGACTGATACATTTTCTCAAAGATTGTTGATAGCTTGAGGTGAACAGACAAAAATTGGTTTTGTCTACTTCTACAGTTGAGGAGGAGACAACCGCGAGGACTGTCATCAAGTAAAATGAAAATAGAAAAAACCACAACCAATGGTACCGAGAGTCGAACACACGAATTTGGAATTGCCTGTATAGAGAATTCAGCATTTTATTATACGTAATAACTCAAAAGATGTCTGACCCTCGTGTATATTTAGCCTATCTGTGGCCCACTATGTTAGCGTTGAAAGTCACAGTGGGATGTCATGCGTAGGGGAAGCCCTGACTGTTTGACAATTCCCATGAGGACTATTGTTATTAAACTCTGCCCTGACAAACCGGTCCGGATAACAGTATAGTTACCCGTCGGAATGACAACGTCCTTGGTTCAAATCCCAAAGGGACTCAGGCAAAGTGCACTTCATGAAAATGANAATGAAACAGAGGCATGGTGGTTCTACGGTTTTCCAGTGGTCGATTCGAACAAAAGCAAATTAGACCTTACAAACCCTTCCATATTGTCATTTCTGCTATGACCCTTGTCACCCTACGGATTATTTGAATAGCTTGTTAGCAATGAGAGAAATCGGTCACATTCTTTGCTTTCTATCCACACAGATACACACCGCTTCTAGTGTCTGTCAAACGACCCTATTTCTTTCCCCATATAAACCCATGTTTGATACCATGAAATGTGGAAGTTTTATCTATCCGATCTAACACTAAGGGTATCCTGGTTTGTCTTTTTCTTGCTATTGCGGAAATGCTTTGAAGAATTTGAAGAATGATCCAAAGCAGAACTAACAACAGCGTTCAACAACTATGAGGATAAGCAACGTTTTATCATGTAAAGTCGTATTTGATCTCCAAAGTTGCCAAAAGGAACTTCCATTTGAAAATCATCATATTGAGACTCTCTTTGTGTCCTATCCTGTTTATTAGTTCGTGTGTCAACACATTTCTCAGTTCAATTCCATATTCTACAAGAAACATCTGAATTTACGTCATGGATGCTGAACACATTTTGGAAGCTTCACATGCGTGTATCGGCAGGCGATTTGTGGATGAACAAATCGCACTGATGCCCAAACGCATGTATGGGTTATTATTCGGATGAATTCCTCACTCTAGTGCATTCAAGCCGCCCAATACATAAGTTGTCCTTGAAAATACCGTTTTGTGCAGGCTAACTTTCAAGCACTATTTTTTGCAATACAATTTATGCAGCCATAATTTTAGAGAAAAATGGTATCTCTAAGTAGATTTCGGCGAAACACTGTGACAAGAAACTACAGTACATATAGTGGAGAGGTAGTAGTGTCACCAAGTTGTAAACTCAGAGGTCATGTGTTCAAATCTCACCACCGCCTTCTAACTGTTCCGTTCTCTGTGGGTTGAATGGCGGCCTTATGATTGGCCACTTCAACCTCCCTGAAAATCGCATAATTGTTTATTTAATAAAATGAAGAAAAAAGTAAAATACAAAATAAAATAACAAATAATTTGGGCTTATTTTATAGTTATTGGTCTTAGCTACTTTCGAAGACACCAGAAACTAGTAGAATAACGGCAGCTTTAAACTGGCGTGAAATATTTTCTCTTTGAATTTTTCATCGAGATCTGCGGTTATTAACGGACTTTTCCGGAAAACGTTTTCAGCATTCATTGATATTATGAATAGTCAAGTTTCTTCAATCATCTTACAGTTTGTGGTTGATGCGTCTAGTCACGTTCGAAAATGTGGACACCAGCGGGACAGTCGCCGATGCCTCTTCTGTCACCGACCGTTGACTAGCAGTGGCTCAAGTATCGTGTGAGATATTTGGTTGACGCATCTTAACAGCACTAATGGGTGACGAATAGGTTACTTGTGTCAACTTTTCTTCAGAATTAGATTAGACAGTCACAATAATGAATCGTTTATGGTCATTCGATTAACCCCATGTGAACACTCAGTTTGCATTCAGTGAGACACCTACCGTTCAACCATCAGCCAAAATGTTGAATTCATGTTGGTTAATTTATGTTTCATATGGTATTTGTTCCATTTTATCACGAGTGTTTTCCGTGCTTACCACAGATTAGGGTAAAACAACAAAATATTATCAATGCGCAGGATATTCAGTGAGTATTTTTACATAAGGATAATTGATGTTACCAGTCACAGGATGGCGTATCAAATTTCTTACGGTTTTGTCGTTCACGTAAATAATGCCCATGTAAGGAGTTTCACCTACATCAGAAAGCGAAACGTTACAGCTAGAAAGATTACCCTAAAATACATACCTTCATTTTGTATGCATGTTCATGTGAATGTATCCGGAAGACATGTTTAAACCTAATGGAATCAAAGGTCCATTGTTGTAAAGCAGTTGGACAATGAGAAGTGTTTACTACTCGGTTGGAGGGTGTTAACCGTCGATTACTTTCAACTAAGTGTATGCAAACAGTCATTTGACGAAGAGCAATGTTAAGCAAGGTGCAATTTGGAGTATTAAAGCGCAAAACAAATCACATTGCGATCAACTGAAGTTATTAAGATTCGTCCTTAAGGACAACTGTTGTATAGCCAGCCCTAATAGGCATATATCACATCGTAAGATACATGCCACTTTACCAGAGAAAAATTTACACGGAGTTCAGCAACTGATCTCGAGAAAATGTTCAACACAATCCAATAAGCTGGGGTTTAGATTACCTTGTGACCGATGACCCAGGTACATTATAGGAAAGTCCAGGCCAACCGACGTTGCAATTCCTTCGTGATTCATGTTGTCTTTCTTTCATACGAATAAAGCGCACTCAACCTCCACTTTCACTATCGGCGTTAGTCGTTTACACATGAGGAGATTTAGGACGTTTGGCGTTGTTGGCTTCGTGGTATTCCGCTTAACATTGATGATGATGAGAAGAAACTTGAGACAATGTTTCCCAACGCACAACACCACGGCGGTAGTCACCAAGTGGTTAGGTCACCAAATCGTATTTTCGCAGGCAGCCCTTGTACGGCCGCGGTCCCCTTCCTGAAAGTTGACTGCACATTTGTTTATTCAATAAATGAAAAGGAAGTAAAACAAAAGTTTAAAAGTTTGAAGTACATAAAACCCGCACAGTATATCTTTTTCCACTTGTGCAGGAAGTTGTTTTAAACATTTATTTTTTACGCTGTTGGGTGCCATATATGTATTGTCCTCAGCTGGAGAAAAGCAATTAAAATGTCTCGTTTTTATATATAAAAAGATTTATTGGCAAACATGCAATCTGTCACTATGCGGTCATTGACGTGTAACGCAGTTATTGTGTCATCTAACCACGTAGAAAAACAAACGTTTCTGACTATTTGTTCCCTTTTTGTTCTGTATAACAAGAACAAACTACGTTGAGCAATCACCCAGGCAATCAAATACGGGTACTCAAAAGACATGCGCCGTATGAGGTGTTTAAAAATATGACAAAAGATCTTTGGAAATTTGTGATATGCGTATTATGTTTGCTCATTTATGTTAGCCGCTACGTTATATCAAAAGTAAAATTGCATTTTAGAATACCTGGTGTGAAGACCAATCAGAGAGCGCAAATTGAAAAATTAAAAAGCGCGAGGCCCCTTTTTGACTTTTTGAGAAAATTTTCGTTGAGGAATGCAATCAACCGATCGAGGATTAATCCCGGGATCTGGTAGCATAGTATTTACTTGATTCTTAAAATTCCAAGTTCTTCATCACTGACAGCACCCTGTAAATGGTATTTTGGATGTTGAGAAAAATATCATTTGAGCACTATCGTTTTTTACAGTCAGGTTACACGGAAAGTTGGGGTTGGATACTTTTAGGATACATATATATCATATACTGAATAGTTTCCGGGCGAATGTCCACTGGAAGATAGTGTTTTAGCAACTTACCTCTCTATAAATAATCAGCGGAATAGGCAGAGTTATATCATTTATTCCGAGGCTTGGTTTGCTCAATGCGTTCTTATGATTGATTAGAATGGTGTTATTCGGGACAATGTTTTTACGTTCAATTAACCCTAGCTTTTCACAATTTCAAATAACACATGACCAAACGGAATAGAACACAAATGGGCAGTGGTAACAGACGTTTGCAACTGATCCTATTTTACTTTAATGTGATCAGTTCGACAAAATTGTACACATACCGATTCCTGTTGGCAACAGCTTCAATTTAAAATGAGTGACGAGTTGCACGCTGATGTTTTCACAGAAAATTACAGTAATTATTTTGTGCGAACGGTAAACCTTTATCTACTGCTATACTGATTAGTTTATAGTTATTGTTTGGTTTTTATTCTTATTTGTTCAAGTCTTATTATTCTACTATTTATTAGAGCAATCAGCTTCAAAAATACGTGACATTAAAGTTTGCATACACCAATTTCTTTGGATTACAGGAGATGCTTCATTTATCAACTGTTCAACTTGATGCTAATTTTGTTCCCAATTGGTTGGAGTAGAAATCCAAGCAATCTTTTCAAGCCTCGTTTTCAGATGATGATGATGCACATCGTTCGGTTGTCAATTCAGGTTTTGAAGTGATTTTCCTCTGACCTTTTACAGCAGCAATTCGCAAATATATGGTGTCAACAGCTGTGAAACATCAGAGGCCTGTGGTGATAAAACCATTAACTGTCACCTCCACACAGCTAGTTTCATGACCATATTGTAAGATTTCATCTGTATCAGCAAAATGAATGACCTTCATATTCGTTGGCACAGTCGTAATTTTACTGAAGATTAAAATAAGAGTATGAGTTTCCTTGGGCGTTTTATTCGACTGAATGTTGGAACAATAATTGGTATTTTTCCTTCAGAATGGACTCAACTTTTTATTACCATTTTGATGCTAGCTCGCAAATATGATAATAAAGTAAAATTTCTTACATTTCCGGGTATATTCCTAATGGGCACTGAAGTGTTGATGAGAATTACACTTTTCTACATAAATAATTAAAAAAATATACTTTTGGGAGTTCTAGAGAAGCGAGTTAATACAAGCTTTTCCGAGACGTCCAGATTATGTAAAATGTTTGGAAATAAAATATAGTATGGTTTATTTTTACTCGTAAAGCGAGTGGGGAGGGGTTGTGACCCAACAAAAAAGTAATGGGTATAAAAAACATCATCAATTTGATTTTCGTTTGCAGTAAATCTACTTTATTCTTTTGCTAAATACAGTGTGATAATTTTTTTATTTCCGGGTTTGTTCGTTCGAAGTTATCATGTTAAAAGTCCGCCAGGACCGGCAAGTTATCAAACAAATCAAGCTTGTCCCGAAGACTACCATTCATGGTGCAGCAGAGTAGCCTAGAGAACAAACGGCAACCTCGAAATTTGTCAATTGCTGCACGATATGAAGCAATAATGGTATTGGTTCATTTGCGGAGAATCCGATGCGATCTTGGGACGACCCTCGCCCAACCACATTGAATCCAAAATACTTTGACGAGCGCAAACGAGGTCAATTCTTCAAAAAAATGAATCTATACAATGTTGCAGGAGAATTACGAATGAGACGTTGGTGATACCTGGCCGGATTTTATTCAGTTATGTTGACAGCATTTACAATACATAATTGTGGTAACTTGTGTGCAATTATTTATGAGGAAACGAGATCAGACATGACCCTTGACGAAAGATGTCGATATCACAGAAAACCTAATTTTTCGGAAGCGAATGGCTAAAATGTGACCTAGTTGGTGGGTAAGTTCGATGGAGTGAAAATAATTTCCGTTTGAGGTGAACACCTATTCAGTGGTAGAAACAGGATCAATGTAAGTATTAGCAACAATGTACTTATACGTTGTTCGGTCATATTCACTTCCCCGGTTCATAACAACCAAATGAATACCGCATGCTTATTCAATGAATGATAATTTGTATTGAAACATTACTGGATTATTGGGTCATATGTGTGAGTCAAAATTGAGCCTTAGCAATACCTTTTTGAACTGGTAATGAACTTCAGTGGTAACAAAATTGTAACCTTACTTTTTTGAAAGTAGAACGACACGGTCGGGTTTCGAAAAATCTCGTGGTATAAGCATACATTTGTTCGTTTTCCGCTTGTATGTTCGACGTTTGCAATCGAATCTCTGTTTATCAAACCATGTTCCCTACCTCGTATGAGTTACCTTGAATTTGAGAAATATTCAGTCTGTTTTAAACACAATTTTTCCTCCCCTCATCAATTGTAACTACTGTTCTACAATGCACTCAGTGAATTCGTGCATTTTTCTGTTACCTCGTTTATCCCTGATTCATGAGTAATACTTTGTCATATTTTGGATTCATAAAGGTAATGCTACGGAAAACATTTCCTATGAAGAGGTGAATATTAAAACAGGTTGAGGTTTCCAAATATGTTGCATCACAGACTACGATGGCTCCAAAGAAGCCATATTGCGTTTTACATGTAGCTAACTGGAAAGTACGTCCGCGCGCTAATGAATGATATTATACACTGTAAGTTCCTGATTTCCTTGAAATACCTAATTTTATACCGCTGTTATTGACACACGTTCACCTAGTGCACTTTGAAGCTACCGAAATGGCAATGGTTATGATTTAAAGAGAATGCATGATTAGAATATTTGAAGTTATATACAACATCTATTACAAGAGGGTGTAAAATGATAGTTTTAGTTTTGTTTTGCGGATCATCAAAGGTGGCTGCCTCTTTGCAAATATCGCTCTTGCTGTATTGCATCAGATGCATTCCTGGATTGGAAAGCTCAGAGTTCACTCCACTCGAGTGACGTACAAAAACAAATAAGAATGCGTGGTTTGGTACTGAAGAATGTCTAGGGATTCTGTTTAATCAAAGTGATGGTGTATTCGAAATGCTCACATTTCAAATTTCGAAATTTTCAAACTGTTTCAGAAAATTTCCAGGCGGGCAGGAACAGAATTTCAGACAACACATATTTTTGCAGTCGATCTTGGAAATGCTAAGCTAATCTGATCCGCAGCACCTTGTG
>UZAN01040223.1:0-62546 GCA_900618425.1 Echinostoma caproni
ATATATATATATATATATATATATATGGTTCACCCGTTTTTGCTACCTGTGAACCCTAGTATTTATAGCATCTGCAAGTTCCACGCCGTCAAGCAAAACTATTATGTAAAAATCATGTAACGGGAAGTGCTTTAGTGGAATATAAGGTGGAACATGTACTGAATCCGAACACAATGATGGACAGCCGAACCACTTGTTATTGAGCAGTTCCAGTTGATCGGTAGTAGAGCGAGGCATGGCTAACCATACCAACACTAGTGTTCATTCACTGACACAATTACGAACAATTTTAGGGACATTTATACACGAAGGAATTCTGGATGAAGATCTTCACTTATTTAAAATGGTTGCCATATACGTGATGGAGTATATTCTTGGCAAAAACGCTGCTCTATGGGATTTTTGGACTCTCTAAGCAAATATTAAACGGTTGCCGGAAANNATTTTTCGTGAAACGTCTTCAAGTTTATTCATGATGGCTAGAGCATATACTGAGGTGGTTACATTGACTAATGTTATCGATCTTTTGTAGAAATTGCAGATGTATGTGTGAAAATGAAAACTTTTCCGCAATTTGTGTTTATAAATAGCACAGCACATGCAGAAGAATATTTCCCCGGTTTGGTTCCCCATTCCACACCTAAGCAAAAATATCTGCTCGACTGGCGCGTGAATTTGAGCGACCGTAGCAANNGTAGCAATCAATAGTTTCGTGGAGGTCCTCGTAACTGTTGAGCGAATCCTTCTGAAGGTTGACGTCGATGTGCTTCCTAAACGTTTTCGATCTACTGCTAAAGTCACCCCGGACTGAGACAAACGGAACGGATAATAGTTCTCTGATCCCACTCGTCTGCTTTTAGCCCTGATGACCAGTATTAGGTCACAGAATAGCTGTACAGTTGATGCAACCGCTTCCACTTTCAATGCGATGGTCAAATCCTCCTTATAGAATAGTGAGCTTAGCACTGTGCGCTTACTTGTCAGTATTTGACACAGTGACCCGCGCACTAGCTCTTCGAAACGAAACCTTTTAGTTGCCTCCTAACAGTTTGAATCCTACGTACACGTGCTTTAGCGGAAATGCTTGGACCAAGCTCCTCGGGTGTACTGATGCTCTAGTGCTCTGTTTGACTATCATTTTCCCCTTAATTTCTATGGTAACCATGGTTACGTATTTTAGGTTTATCTTCAACGAAACCAACTTAAGTTCTATGAGAGTATTTGAATCAAACTGACCCCATGATTCTTCACTGAATCACTCAGATCCCATCTACAGAGCACCTAGATGTGTGAATGATTACGGATTCATTTTCGTCCTTCTACATTCACGGTTTGCTGCCGGGAATGTAAAGGATCCCACTGGAAATTCGCAAACTGTCACATTTTGTAGTCAACCAGAGAGTAGCTGTTTGATATAGACATGGCTGTGCTTTACTCATTTCCAGTTCACTTGACAGCCGTCATTTTTCCTGTTTGCTCAAACGTCAATTTCCAGGTTCTGTGTTGCCTTTGATCTGTGGCACCTCGTATCGTTTCGATCGCCCCTCATTGACTCCCTCATCAAAGTATTAAGGTTGAATCATATCCAAACAGATTTGCATGAACGATTTTAAATAACACCACACATTTTTGACAGAACTGATCTGCATGTCACTCGCATACACCAACTGGATGGAAACACAGGCCTAATTGTGTCTACATAAACGTTCGCTCGTTTTTTGATGAAGGTGAAAGTGACAGAGCACTTGTATGAGTACCTGAGAGGCTTACAACGTTTCGATTTTTCAGTTCAATTTGGTTTGATCAAGCGTATCCCATTATATGATTCCGTAGTTTTAGACCTGTTCATTGTTTGTAGAAATTGTTGTGTTTAACTGACAAAAGCCAAAATATGAGCAAAAATAAACGTTTCTACAGAAATGCGTAAGGGAATTTAGCCTCATCATTGCAAAGGCCTAGCAAAGTTAACTCACATTCAGGCCTTAATTAGGACCTGTACAATCCAGGTAATACAAGTGAATTACCACATTTAACTTCTCACTTGAACTTTGAAAAGTTCTTATTGACGGATAAAGTGAAGTGCTGCAGACACTGGTGATGCGACCGGTCCAATAAAACAAACCTCTACTCGATCTTTCCCATAGGTGAAAGGTTTCAAGTACCAAACGGAAGGTTAGGTGAGAAATACATGGCAGTTTCAGTGAGAATAATGCAACTGGAAAGTGTTTTCTAAGTTACTTATTCAATTCAAACTTTAGGTGTCATGTGCACTACTTGAAATAAAAATGTAGTAGAAATTTGAAGCAGCATTGGAAATGTAGTCGTCACGGTCACTTCAGCTGTACTACTGAATAAACTACAAAACAGGCCTCATGGTGCACCAACAAAGATGTGTGGTGGCCAGGTGGTTAGGTCACCAACTAGTGACCTGGGTGTCCCGGGTTCAAACCGCTGTACCGCCGCTCGTCTGCCCTATATCCGTATTTTCCCCAGGCAGCCTTGGTACGGCCGCAGCCCCCTTCCTGAAAGTTGACTGTACATTTGTATATTCAATAAATGTTTATACGGTGCGATCACATGAGTTAAGCGGCAAATATGGACATGGGGTGGGAACATTCGGATGAGTAACAATAACCGAACATAACCGAACAAATTCCGTTTAAATCTGTGACAAGATAATCACACTGAAAACCAGAAACAGTAGGCATTCGATCCTATGCAGAATACAAGTAATCCTTTGATATTTCGCCACCCTTCATTGGGAATCCCGCTTTGCGCTGCTGATTGCCATGGATATGCTTAGCAGTATTAATCATTTGTTTATCTCATTTTCAATAAGAACAGTCACACTTCATTTTTACGAACGTGTTGCTATAGTTGTTGAGTGCTGCCTGGTTACATACGTGAGCAGTAAGTTCGAGCTACCGTGGTGACGATAAAGAATCAGAACACATTTTGCTCCTGATACCGAAAAAGAAATCGGGCAAAAATAACTGTCTGGTTTCCGTGTGCTGTCCATGTGGTCTCTTTCGCAGCGCATTTTCTTTCCCACCGCCGCTAAACATGTCTGTTTTGAACAGGCTGATCGTCTGCACAACTGTCACCTTACACCGGAATGACCTGAACTGACAATGTTATTCGGGGGACGTGTAACGCCGTTGAGGACAAAATGCAACACACAAATTCGTTGACTAACAGCTGTAGACACGAGGAAACTGTTCTGTAGTCAAATATTTTGCATGCTTCCGTATCGCTAATGTTCATCAATCAACCGGTTATGGATAGAACAGTTTAGGGTCATGGGAATAGTTGTATCTCGTGAATGTCTTCATTTGGTGTTGTCAACAGACCACTTAACTGCTCTCTCTCTCTCTCTCTCTCTCCCACATCATGCATGCACGCACGTACGTGTACCAATACTTAGTGTATAGCAACAGTACTGCGTGTACCTAAAACGCAAACCCACACATGCGCAACAAATAGACATTCCTCTGCGAGAAACAGCCGTGTACCTTTCTCGCAGTGATCGATGAAGAGACAAGCGAAAATGACAGATTTTGAGGGTGCCCCGGGTTGAAAAAGGGACCTAATCTACGCTGGACGAATGACTGTAGTGCGGAATAATCGTTGTGGTAAAATGTTGATTTACACTTAAAAAGGTGTTGTTTGTTGTTATTGTTGTTGGTAACATCATTCTGAACGGTACTGTTACTGAAAGCAGCATCCATTTTACTGTTTACATTACATTTAAACTACAAAACTGGCTACGAAACAGGTGACGTTTTCGTGGGAAACTATGAAACTGAACTTCAGTCCCTGTCACAACCATAGACAGGATGGGCAAGACTAGGCATCATCGCGTAACAGTGGTCCAGAAAATGTGTTCCATGTAGCTCATACATCCAGTTTTTTCAGGAATTTCATGAGACAGGTGGAACAGGTAGCATTACAGAACGGGCTGCTTCTCGTTATCTCGTCAACTGTGTACGAACAGTTACCTCTGAAAGTGCGACCAGAAGAAGAGAACAACAGAACACAAAATTAGTGGACTAAGTAGAATTAATGCGAAGGTCAAAGGTCACCGATCACACTTAGGCTGAATAGAATGAATGGGTAGAAGAACTTGCTTGTTGATCGGAAACACGGTGGTAACCCTGCCAAGGCAAGACCAGGCCAGCCACACACAAACGTTATTTAGTGGGTGAATTCAATGAAGACCAAATTCATCATGAAAATTAAAGATCTATCAGTGTTGCGTTCACCCCTGCAGTAAAATTACTTTCCATTCTATACAGTTGCTGATTGTTTGAAGTTTGCAATGTTTGAATTGGGCCACAGAGACATAAAACCAAAAACAACAATTTTCGGCTGACGTACTTTCGACCATCTTGGAAAAGGGCTCTTTCAATTCATTTAACGAGCGCACATTGCACAATATTAGAGAGAAACGGCAATAAATGTAGGTGCTTTTGATTGGTCTCGGGGAAGGAAAAATTGAGTGTGTGTTTGTATGTGTTAATAAATGAGAGCATGGAAATTGTGAATGAAACAAGAGGTTGAAGAGCTAAGGATGACGTCTTAGGAGATGGGAGAATAGTCTGGGAGCAATTTTGTGGTGTGACGAGATTTAATGTTGTGTTAGTATACGTGTGCGTGTGGATGTGTAAGCATCAAACCAATGAACTGATAATTGGGCTCCGTCCGATCGATTGACGAGAAGTGGATAGCTGTTCATGACTCAGAAATTAATCATTCCCCATATGACCTGAAACCTTGTTTCAGAATTATGGCCTTTGAAGTCCATAGATTGTCCCTCAGAAATGGAATGCGGGGTGATAGTTGAGTCCCTCTAAAGGGTCCGACGTATTTAGCGAGGGGCTTTTGGGTTTTCCGTCACGGTGAGCTACCCGGCTTCCTTATTTGTTGACTTGTTTGGTCAACGTACGTGGCTGTACACTGTTCACATCTTATCTGGTAAACGAAATTCAATTGATCAGCTTTTGGTTGTTTGGCCTTAGGTCACATCAAGAGTGAACAAAGAGTGTTGGTTGCCTGAAATGCGACTCGTATATTGAAATGTTTCAATATTCGTTGGATGTCCTCCGATGTATTACGGCGATAAGATATGATACTGGTTGCGATCCAATCGGCGGTTTTGATCTCAGGTTCTGCAGATCGTTGAAGACATTTTCGAATTTTCTGAAGAAAACTTATAAATTAAATAAATGTAAATGTCTTTTTACTAACTTTTTTATTTATTGAATATACATATCTACTGTCAGCAATTAGGAATAGGGGCCGGAGCGGTTCGAACCCGGGACTTATAGGTCATAAGTTGGTGACTTAACTACTACTTGGCCACCACCGCCCGTGATGGTTATCCATTCTCCACCAGTTCTCTTGTGCACTTTTCCTTTTTGTTTGAGAGTAATTGGTTTGTTCTGGTTAGGAGATTGGTCACCACAACGGCCTTCATATTTATGGGGCGGTCCGAGGGATAGGACTAATACCTGCTAATGTGGATTGCCTTTCTGTACACAGATATTGATAAGTTACCTAAATCAGTGAAAGTTACTCGGCAATCTAAAAAGATAATACTTTTGTCTTGCTTGTTATTTGTAATCATACTGTTTTTGTGAAAATGGTTAGTGAATTGTATGAAAGGTTCCACAAAATTCTTCTTGAGCACTATAAAGGTATCGTCTTCATATCTCCACCAAATTCTTTGGCGTGTTGGCGTAAAGCTGACTATTCCCTCTTCATGATTTTCCATAAAAATGTTTGCTACAATGGGTGATCACATAAGGACTGGTGTTTGGATTGCAAACCAATCCCCATGGATATATCTGGAGATCCACTCGTTGCACTTATTTGGACGAGCGAAATATATACTTGTATTCCAAACTTATTTTTGGTCCACTAATAAATAATCAGAGGTGCCTGAATGGGTCTAAAAATGTTTCAACCATCATTTCCGAAGCAACACGTTTCATATGTGCACACCTTTGCTTGATACACGATTTCAAGTGACATATGAGTGCGTTTGGCAAATTTATGTTAAGACCATGGAGAAAGAAAGCACTGTGGGGAGCTTTACAATATATTTAGTAACTCATTATCATAAAAACAGTCGCTACTGGTTCCAGATGGAATTCCTACAGTCAATAGTTTGATGAATATACGGATATGAAAACAAAGTCCGACAGAAATTCCACCAACTGCGTGTAAGCATCAAACTGCAGCAAGTAATTTGATTTGGACTTGTTTTGCTGAGCCCTGAGATTCAGGTTACGCAAAAGTGACTGAATCAAAAGGCAGGGATCAAAACGAAAAGTTTAACTAACATGATATTCTTTGGGATTGTGTTGTATTGTTGATTGTACTCGTCAATTGAGAAAAATCCGTTCCCGTGCCGATGGAACTGCATCTGTACCGGTAGTTAATCAGACAAACAATCTGGCGGACAGAAATGTGCGCGTCAGTTTGCTTTCGATTGGGTAGAAAGATAGGTTTCTTCGGATACTGTATTGGTTGAAACTATGCGATAAGGAACACTCGGTTCTCATACAAGTTATCCATCACCTCTGCAGGTCAGCATAAAGGAGATGGTATTTACAGTGTAAGGCAGATATGGTGAACTGTTGACCTTATATTGGTGTGCGTGCTAACTTATAACCATATTTTCATGTGTGATATGAAAACGTTATTCAAGTTAACTTTTAGAATGTTGACCTTGCATAGATCCACGATGTCGCAGCGGCGATTGAAGTGACCGAATCCAGGATGCAATCTTTCGACTGCTCTGGGATGGCTTTCAGCCTCTGGATAAGAAAGCCTCANGCAACCAGCCGGTGTACTTTCACAATAATGTCTCTGGCACTCGAATAGATGTTGAAATTCACAGGTTAACGTTTGAAACCAGTCCGATTATTTTAACTTGTTCTCACTTTTTCCGGTTCCACTTATGAACCTCACAGAAACGGTAGCAATTATTGAAACTATAGCATGACATTCTGCCATTCAAATATCTCTGCCTTTTTAATTATTTGTGTTCAGCTATCTGAAGTATTTTGTTTGTTGCTAAAGGAATAAGGGCAAGAAATCATTTCAATCTGTTCTCATCTAATCAGTGACTGACGTAAGTGAGAAGTGGAATGATGATTAGCAATCATAGTCATTCTATCAACGCTGTTACAATAGCCAATGCAGAGAAATTTTAGTTATCAAAATCTATAAAATCTAGCACAAATCATCGATGGTCGCAAGCTGCATCTAAGACGGTTAATCAGGGGTCTTGAAATTCATCAAATGTTATTCGCCACCCCTTAGCTATCTATTTATTCCATCGCTATGTTCTACTAGAAGATGGATTTTTCTATTCCGAATCCTCCCATACACATTTCATCCTTCAAGTGGAATCAGTTACCCGTGATATCCTGATAAAAAGAGCTGGAAAGGGTGAAGCTGAATCACTTTGCTTCCCCCATATGTCTCAGTTCTGTCGCCACTGACTCAGCATGAATTTTCTTCACAAATCACAAACTACTGACCAACTCGACTCATCAGTCAAATCAGAACCCCGTTCCCATGTAAGAACCCTAAAGGGACATCACTTTCTCGTGTGCTTACAAAGTGTCATCCATTCCATTATTGATTTTTCTTGAAAGCTTTCAGAATAAGAAAACAACTGCTCTTCTTTGATTTTGCCAAATGGGCACTGGTTTAAACTATTCACCTGTAATCCACATGTTAGAAAAACGTTACCTTATCTTTCACAAACTGTTATCTTACCACATTGAAGTTATCGGGTGTATCAAACAGATTCAGGTACCTGAAACTGTGCCGTACTGCACACGCCACATAATATTATGTCAAGGCATGCGTAACTTCTTTTCATCTTGTATCAGTAGTCAAAACAAAACGCGGGTAGAACAAAGTCATCTACGAATGCGACATATATTCTCGAGGGGATTTGAAATCCGTCACGTCAGAGAGGAGCCTGGATGGAAAAGCACGTTGTATTCACTGGGTGTTGCTATAGTGTGTGTGCACAGTGGCAGCGTTTTTGATGAAGTTATTCATGTTCTCATTCCTTTCGCAGTCGAGCATGACAACAATTCCTTCAGAAAAAAAAATGGAGGACTGTGAACTATATCAAAGAATAGATTAGGTGCGGATTCTGACAACCGGGATTGAATAAAGGATTAAAGAAACTGGTATTGAGAATTTTCCTTCACAGATAAATATCGATTTTCTTAGTCAAACAGCAAATATGCACCCCAACTATGAGATATGTGACAATGACCAATTTGTGTAGTTTATCAGCATAACACCACCGATGTTACATGTTTGAATCCCACTCTAGTTGTACAATTATCTGATTTTTACACTATATACATTAATAACCTACATTTACTGGCGATCACTGCTCGATTCGTAAAACAGTGTCTGTGTTTCTAATAAACCATTCAAGCACTTTCTCCCAGATATTCAGAATCAGGTAATACGAGTTAACTATATAAAGCAGGACAGACAATTATTGAATAAATGTCTAATCAAGATGCCACACGTGTATACAGAAGCCATCTTGAAGGGTGCTCTGGGCCATCTCTCATATACTGTAGAAATCGACTTATGATTATCATGAGGTTGTACTGAACATATATCCTCATGTACTAATTTCTTCTCTAAGATGACGTTCCTCTGATGTACTCTTTCGGTTACATACAGATGCATGTTTATTTAAACATGTTATAGTCTATAGGATAGTTATACATGTAATTAAATTTGCTGTCCTGTTGGAACCAGTGAGCAACGTGGAATTTGCCAGTTTCAAATTCATTGTTGATAGGTAAAGTTCAGATTAAGTGATAATTCGTCCGAACATAAGTTGGTGATCGCTTGCTAAGGCACCAATGTTTGACATTATGTCTGGTTAAACACATTTCGTCACAAAAATAGTCTCCTTCTGATCAGATGAGTATCCATTTCATTCTTTTTCATTGAAATAATTTTCAACACACCGTAAACTGTGACTAGTTATTAGCAGTGTGCAGAATGACGGTTTTTATTTTACCGCTTCGTTGCACTGAGCGAGATGTTCAAAATATATTCAAAGGTGGTCTTGAAATGATATTTTCGATCAATCTGCATTGCACTTTGGTTGCTGGTTTCGGAATCAAACTCAGATTTTTTTTATTTATTTTAACCTGTAACCAATTACAGAGAACTGATGAAAGTGCCACAACATATGAACCAAAAGACATTTATAGAATGGGTTCATAGATTGTGTGAGCATGTTACTTCCCGGTTGCCTTGACGGCAGAAGGGGAATAACCTCAGGGTCCCCACCCGTAACCTTTAGTTAGAAAGCCAGACCTATAAGAGGCTAGGATGGAGCTCAGAGTCCGCATTCCATTGGGGGACGGTGTCCAGTTGATTCGATCATACGCCCTTTGGACAGAGTCAAACGTCCAAGGTACCCGGTCGAGCCGGTGACCACTGCCACAACCAGGATGCTGTGCGTGTGTTTCTTACGCATCTTTATTGGTTTGGAGTCAGGTTTTTAGTCAACTGCCCTAGGTGAAGCGCAAAGTGCTTCACCAACCCGGTTTTATCCCCGGATGTTGGCTTTTCATCCTCTCACTTTATTAGTAGGAAGTTTACATTGCTCCATTCATTAGCTCCCTGATTACCAGATAAATTACTTTTATCGCGAGAGATAACAATTTGTGAAAACAGATATTACTGGGGACAAACTAGGTCTAACGTGACTCAATTTAATTTTTGAAGATTGCGTTTATCGATCTGTCTCATTTGGTCTGTATTCAATGGGTTTTCAAATCTTATAATTAAATTGAGAATGCTTGATTTCGATCAACAGTGGCATCTTTATTTAAAATTCCCACTGAGTTTTGGATCTTGGAGAACACCCGCTAGATCAACTAACGTTTTATTCCACCTATGTTCACAAAATGATTGGTATATATGATTGTACATGAAACTACTTTTAAACACTCATCTTGAGTAAACATGCGGGAAAAACCGAAACAGGCTATCATAGTTATAAGTTATGTGATAGTCAGCTCTGTGGACAATTAACTATCGATGTTGGATACTCCTCCAAGTGTTTGACTAAATTATCAGATAGGAGCTTGACATAGCTTTTAGGTCAACCAAATGAAAAGAAACGATATTCGCAGTGTTATTTAATCTCGAAAGCAATGCTTATCAATTCAGCACAGCACAGCTCAATCACGGATTTTGGCACTTCATTTAGAGTGCGTGATCTTAACAACGTGCTATACTAATCACTTAACCAAACACTTTGCATTACTAATCGAGTAAAGGAGTATTTAGGGTTAACTAATCTTATATATATCAAATGGTGCAGAAATCATTTATCGAGTTCAAATAGCTAGCGATGATAAATGCAGAGATTTGTGGAATGCTGTACAAACAATTTCATCTTTCTGCAAGATACACAAAAAATATATTTTGTTATTTTTAAATGCATCGTCGGGTAAACAAATTAGATAAACCGGTTTACAGATGTTGGGGTTAGAACACCCACAGAGCTTCTTTCACTGACTGCTATTCATCATTCGCTTACAATGAGCTTTTCAATTGATTACAATTGGTTTGGCGGTCAGATTTATTCGTTATGGACTTGAACGAGCTTGCATAAAGACAAAAATTTCTCCAATCAGTAGGATCTTTGACATGCAGTTTGTTCGTTTTCGCTCGTGAGGGGGTGGTGGTGGTGGTCGGAAAGAGGGGGGGGGGCGAAAGCAGGACAAGTTTGGGAGAAAACATTCCGCTCACTTTTATGCCTCTGTTTCTAACGATTCGATTTCCGTTATTTGTGCTTCTACGGTCACTTCTGCTGCTGCTGCTGCTGCTGCTGCTGGTGGTGGTGGTGTTAATAATGCTGCTGGTTCTACTTTAAATTTTCATTTTCGCATGCCAATAGACAGTTCATGTTCGACTCGCATTCTTTTTTCTCTGAAACTTCCAGCCCATCCTGTTTGTGGTGCTCATCTGTACGACCGTCGACTAACCAGCCCACCAACCAGCCAAATAACCAACCATTCAGCTGAACATTCAGCCAACTAGCCAACAATCCAGTTAGTTAGTCATTCAGGCAGCCAACCAGTCATCGGATCCTTTCACCCCAACCCGAGCTGGTCGGTGGCCAGCCCCGTCCATCCTTGAGCCACGAGTCAATCGAGTTAATTCTGGCAAGCACGCGAACTGAGCATTTCGAATGTGGAAAAATGAAGAAGTGCCGAGCTGTTTCACCCGAATTGGCCTGCTTGCTTGCTCGCTCGCACAGACACCAGTGGAACGGAAATGTCAACTGGAACGCGTGCAGCTCTGTCCTCTTATGTATGTATTTGTATCTGTGCAGCTGTATGCATGCATGCATGAATGAGTGCACTCGATTCCTCCCCAAAACACAAAAGATGGGGATAAAAAGAATTGACGGTCAAACACTTGAACGCCGTAGCGAACGAAGCACAACTGACTTTCGACGGGAGTAGATGGCGACGGAACAGTTGCGCTGGTTCGCTTCTGTCACTGTGATTAGGACCTGGTCGACGGAAATGCTGACGGACAAAATTCCCTGTGTCCTGACTGAGTTCGGGGTGGATGTGGCCTATAGACAGATATATAGATAGTTGAATGGATAGATGGATTGATAAATAGGTAAATAGAGGTTGAAGTAACTGACTTCTTATGTAAATTAACTGATTATTCTTTATACTGACGTAACAAATTTATTTGATATATGCTATCCTGACGGCTGTTATTGCTTCGCAACAGCAAATAATTGTATCTGCCTTGTCGACAGAATTTGTGTTGGATCAAAATGATTGTCTAACATAATTCTTGTGTTGAGATTTTAAGAAGTTCGGTTGCCTCGGTGGGATTCGAACCCACGCATGGACGCCGCCTACACTTTTGCACACCGCACGCTCTACCAGCTGAGCTGTGAGGCCACACCGATAGCACCAATCTTTCACATTTGCTCTACATAAGTGTAGGAGGCGTCAGCCAGTGGGTTCCAATCCCACCGAGGCTACTAAAATCTTCACAATCTTAAAATTTTATTTTGTAAAAAAATACGTACTTTAATCAAATGATATATTCCGGGCAACAAAAATTTTGTTTTCCTGTCAAATGAAAGTTATTTTGTCATCGGTTTTGTACAAAAGACAGTTATTCAGTACATCTAAATGTTTAAATCAATATTGGTTTAAATTTTTGGCATTTTAATTGATGACCACTGCACAGTGTGTTGGATTGGTGCTATAATTTTGCATGTCATGTGACTACCGTCCGGATGACAACACTCACTTTTGGTTGAACTTTAACTAACAGTGGTCAAGGCAGGATATAATATTAGAAAAAGCAAAGAGGATAGGCAAACCATCTGCCGACCCTTTTGTTTGCATCGCTATCATAGCTATGCTTGCTGCGTACCACAATCGGTGAAAAATCGTTGGACAAAACTCGAAATACAAAACTTTTCCCGTGGTGAATTATTCTAGTTGTGTGACAAAAATAATAAATTTGGTCCATTTTACACGAGTCTCGATACAAAGTGTTAACAAAATGCATTGGAAATAAATACATCGTTCGTATTCGTCAGATTTTGTGAGATGATTTTTTAACTTCTTACCAGCACAACAACCTGTAGTTTGGCTCTTAAAGATCTTTTGGGAATAAATTATAAAATTTTCAGTTTGAGCCCTCTGTGATAGTTATTTGTGGTAGTTTTTGTGGAATAGTGCCTAAAAACTACCAAATGATATTGCCGTCACTTGCAAAACCTATCAAAACACTTCCTTATCCGGTGTGTGGTGCTCGAGCGTCGTTTAACGGCAATAACTTATCTAACTCGTTCTAGGAATACATTATAATATTTTCAAATTTGCCACAAAAGTGATAAACAATATTCGAAACAACGTAAGTTTTCCTTGAATAAATCAACACAGAATATTGTTTAAAAGAGCAAGGTAAGCCGAATTTCACAGGTTTGAGAGTTAAGCGATCAATACAGAACTGAAAGGAGAAGCCCAAAGGTACTATTATCTGTAGGAATTTCAACAGAAATGATCTAGGAGTTTTCATAAATGCATCCAAAACTTAATGAATGAAGTGCAATAACAAGCAACCGAATTTCGATGCCACCTGTTTTAACTTTGGGATAAAGGATTAGCGGAATTTATTGGAAAGAAATGGATGAAATACTTCAGAGGTATTACAAAACAAAAGAACATTTTGAATAATCATCAAAGTCCCCTGATTTGAAAATCAAACTGCATCGTGTTTTCAGCAGAAAGACACCAATTTAGATTTTCAAATAATACCCCAAAAACCTATCGGTAGTTAGGATCTCATATTATTAAACAGTGTGGCGACAACATTTTACCAAACAAAGTTCCGATTACCAGGAAACATGGTAAAATGATGTAGACTACTCAAACAGTTAATTCACTGATTGCCGGTTTCTTCTTGATCGNTTGATCGATTTATTTCACACAGGAAGTGACGGCTATTGGCATGAACGACCCCTGATCGCACGCGTCGTCTTATAGTTTGCGGTTAAATTCCGTATTATTCAATCGTTTTCCACATGTTCCGCGACAAAAATTCCATAAAATCGAATATTAAAGTGCTGTCAAGATTCAGTAAAATCAAGACAAATTTCAAAACATTGATTTTCCACAAATTAAGCTTTCAACTGGTATCTGTCAAATACCAAATGCATCGTTATGGTTGAGAATATAAGCCCAAACATTCAATCTTTTCGGGAGTAGATATGTGTTACGCGGCAGTCGATTCAAAAACAAAATGTATTTATACCAGGAGAATGGCCTCATTTCAAATCAATGTTTCCATTGTTTTCATGTTTCCTTTGAGACAAATTTCACAAAAGAATGAAAACAGAAATGCAGCCTATTATAATTTGAGAACACATCACTGTTTGATGAAGGTTTCTAATGGCAAAGTAACCGATTCAAAAAGCGATTGATTAAAATCAGAGAAGAACAAATAAAAATTCGTCTTTCGACAAGAGACATACGGATGATCTCGTAACATGCGGCTAACAATGGTATTCTTTCACGATTTAAGGATATGTTGCGGCCCTAGGGGTGCCGTTAGTTCCAGCAAAATAGTGCATTCGTTTCACATTTGGTTTATCACACTGATCCGCCAAACGAAGAACCAATTCACAAGCACTGATGATGTCACCTCCGCTGGTGATGAAACGCTTGCAAACAAATGGCCAAGCTCGGCGAACAGGTGAAATGGAATGTTCGGATAGTGTGCTGCATCCAGGACTCGAACCGCTAACCCTCAGCCTGACGGTACTGAACCGTGAGCTACACGATCGATTATGGACAATTTAGTGATGTCGTTACATTGAATGCACATTTGTTTGTATTCGTTGTATTGACCAAGACAAAAGATCATCGCATCCAACATTGCTTTTAACGGATATCACGTAGTAAATTGTGGTTTATTCACCGGTGTCAACGAGCTGGATGTGTCACCGATACAATATATCATTAAAATTGTGTTGAGATTACCGTGCCCTGTAGAAAGTTAACACTTTTGCCGTCGCCGATCAAAATACGAGGCTAAGCTGATAATTCGTTTCCATTATGACAGGTCCAGTAAGAGAAATCACGGATCCGAATGTTTCAACAAATAAGCATCTTAATCAGAAAAGCAAACCCAGAAAATCACAAACACCAGGGGTGCATCACTGAACTGCATGGGTTCATCAACCACAGAAATTATTAGTGTTCAATTCAGTTCCTGCATTTAATTTACTAATACGATACTAGACAACCTTCTTCATTCACTGCATCCTGATCTGTCCTGTCGTTGTTGTCCCCATCCGTCCGCACGCTCCTGCTTTCAGCATCTACCCTCTCAAATGAACACTGATAAGAATTCCCCTGTACCCTTCCTGGTCCGACTCTTAACCAAAAAGAAACAGGTCTATATTGAATTACGTTAAAACTTTGCACAGAAAACAAACCTTAGTGATATCCTTCACTGTTAATGCTGTACGAAATTGTATTTTGTTTGGGTTGACGAGCAGTGCATATTTTTAACGGAATATGAAGCTTAGAAGCTTACACAAGTTATACAAATATCAATTGAGAATGTTTTTTGTCAACCCTCGTTCTATTGCTGTTGATTGATGCTCAAACACATTTTATGGAGGTTTCTGGTTATTTTTGTTTTTGTTTGCATGATGTTATCATTGTCGTTAAGGGACCAAATTGTATACCAACATGATTGGATACTTTCCTTAGTAACAGTTATTATCTGAACAATTTCTGAAGAAACGGAAACTTCATAAATGTTAAAAGCTATGGACAGCACTATTGATAATCTTTAATTTAAAACGATTTTAGCAACAGGGATAACACCGAGAAATGTCGACGCCGCGACATCGGCGTCCGTGTACGCCCTAAACTGCTCGTGAGAAGTGGTTGCGACTATCATGACCTCATAAGTTGTGTACGTCCTTAGCACTGACGCCGTTTTACCGCAAAGTCGCTCTAAATCACGTGAAAACAACATCTGTCGTCGGCTAAGATTTTCAGACACGACTAGCTTCAAACCAGCAGCTTGCCCCACTCAGGACACACACAACATGCGTGTGCACGGAGACGCACGTTTCTGGTCGTTAGACCACGCAAAATCACGTAAATCAAAGAACGTTAAGAGACAATCCGCACAAATCTTAATCGCAATCAATCGTTGTCAGATTCTTTGCCTACAGTAGATGTGTATGTGCGCGCATCTGTTCTGTCCTGGACTTTGGGTATATGGTCATTCAGTTGCTCCAGTGGATGCGCGTGCAAGGTGTGTGTGTGCGTGTACGTGTTCGTCTTTCAGTTGAAGATTTGAGCTAACTAGCTTTGATTATTTGCTTGCCTCAGTGAATACATACGCTCTCAAGGTGGGAGGGGGGAAGGATACATAAATCCCGGACCTGTCATTGTATGTCGTGATCGATCAATTTGTCTCAATCAGCCCATCACCAGTTCAGACGATCAGTATTGTGGGTCCTGACTGACTGACCGAACGAACGAAATGCAAACGTACATGAGTACCGGACACCAGATACACGTACTCACTCGAAGAATCACGGTATCCCTTCAAGCAGTACATGAGTTTGGTTTTAGTAAGTGCTATGCATGACACAAGCTTGCTCTTGAGGACAACTTACCCAGTGAACAAAGTACAATGAGAATGATGTGTGTTATTGATGAGACAGATTGTTGATATATAAGTAAACAATGTTTTTAAAAAAATCACTTACCATAAAGATGAAAAGACAATGACCCATTGAAACAAAAGCTGTCTAAGGAGATAGAAAAATGGGAAGACTGGTGACAGCGTTATGACTAAAATCCATGACCCCCGAATAGCTATTATTTCAACCTTTAATACCTGAGCACAACTTAAACAAATACCAGGGTCTGGGACAAGCATTTTCTTTGTAAAACAGAAGCCCTGGATACTCATTTGCTTTTGTAAACAAAAAACTAGCTTTCTTTTAAATCTTTTTATGCCTAACATAGACTGTGGTTTAGGAATCAATTTCAGATAAAACAGGCTACAACCAGATTCGGAATGAGAAATAGGTTTTAACTGACAAGAAAAGACTTAACTAAATTTTTCTAAGTCAATCAAACCCACAGGATTTCAGAATAGAACATTTGAAGAAAAAACGTTTCTTAAATCGATGTCACTCAAAACATCATCAATGGATCTTCATCGGGAACAGTAACATCCGTAATCGGCTCATTGTTCCGAAATTATTGACGTTTAAAAACGATTGCTACCGGTTTCTAATTTCAATCTCTACGCGTTTCGTCGTTTAGCCTCGTAGTCAAACACACTTGGGGCAAGCTGCCTCACTCGTGGGGGGCTGGAAACATCGCAGCTCTGTACATACCCACAATTAGAAGTCCCTTGAGAAAAATGTGAAATGCAATGTGTACTTCAAAAGGTAATCAATAAGGTTGTTCTTGGGAAATGAGAACCTGAAATGAGCAATAGAGGGAGCAGTATGTACTTTGATGAGAATGAGTGATCAAGAGAATGTTAACCGCTTGCAGTTACTTTGCATTAAAGATGCTTTTACATGCAGTGAGAAGATAAAAACAGACTTTTGGTCATAGGAGACCACTATTTTTTGAAAAATGTAATGATAACAACACCTCCTTCCAGAATAAAGAACCGCGTGATGAATGTGATACCGAGCAAATCCATCAAAGAATACTATACTTTGATCAAGGTCATTGTTAAACAAGCTAGCTCGCAACAGTCTGCTGCAATTTGACTGGATGTGTTTTTATATTACAATAAAAATCGGTTTCTACAACCAAGAATAATGAGGATATACGAAAGAGTAACAGTTTGTGTGTGAATATCAAATGTTCAAGCAGCACAATGCTTTTTACGATTCCTACTGAATTAGTTATAACCCTCGCATTGGTTCAGTGCACATTGAAGTGATTGTGCTCGAACCAAAGTGTGTGACACTGTGTTCCCCGCGAGCGCATGTGCAAGACATGGGATTGCGGGACGAGTTTCGGCGTCGACGGATGTAAGTTTCGCCCAGTGAGAGGAGACTAATCAGAAATACAAACAACATGAATTTAGCGAGACGTGAATGTTACTCACACTCAAACACATAATTTAGAGGTTTTCCGGGTGTTAGAACATTTGACTGAATCGGATATGTCCGGTATCGCTTTGATAGACAAGGTAAACTTTCATAAAAACGGAAGCAAAAAACAAATTCAGAACAGTTTTGGTCATGTATTAAAACGAGCTGAAGGTTGAAGTATGAAGCCTCGTTCAGTATGCCTGATATAAAGTGAACCAAATAGACATCAAACCTTAGAAAAAAATTAAATGATATCCAAAAACAATTTTGCAGTTTTTCACTACTCGGACGCTCGATACAAACATTCCTCAACCTAGAGGTGAATATCTCTCTCACTGTCAACGTTTGTCAAAAAATTCAATTCATGGTACATGCTCATTCGGGTAAACGATTTTCTTCCCTTAGCGGGAACTGTGAAGAGCTCAAAACACACTGTAATGAATTGCAAGTGTTAGTTTACAATGACAAAAACAACTCCGAAATTTCTAATGACGGTTTCGTATTAGCAGATGAGAGATCGTAGTCACCGCCCTGAATAGGACTGATCACTTCTGAAGACTGCTGAGAATGCTAAATAGGGCGAAAGAACTCAAACATTAGAATGCGATCAGAACAGAATCCCCCAAATTGGAAAATAATGAATAGTATACCATAAAATGTTTATTTATCCAAAAGACCATTGCCGTTTAAAAGAATTGGCGTTTTATTCAACTTACCTAGGCCATTCTATTTTCCTACTTGTCCAAATATTAGCCAGTCACTCCGCAATATTTTATCCACGAATACCCATTCTTATCACAGAATCTTTGTTTAGATATCAGTGCATCAGCAATTATTACTGATGAGCTCCAATAAGAGCAAAACTGGAGTCTAGTGCTTCCGAGTGTATGGTTGAATCGATGAGCTGAGGATGGTGCGTGAAGGTGAAGTCCGAAGTATAGTCAGCTCAAATCAATAAAAAATACTCAAACATTGTTTACGTTATCGGTTCAAGCTTATTAATGATAGCGTGGAACAGAACACCAAGCGAGAATGATGAAACTTCCAGAATCGTCAAAGTGTTACTTTGTACCAATCCACTGGCCATTGAAAGCAAAGATGTTTTCTCTTTCCACACACAAAAACAATATACTTCTTTAAATCTACCGACATATTATATCTATAATAAAATAGCTACCTGTAACCGCTGGACCGATGTCGTTATGTCCTCTTTATTGGGTGCAACCTGAGATTCACATAATTACGACAAAATTGGAACACTGGGCGGTGAGGAACGAAATCACTCAAGTAAACTTTTACAAGCGCCGTGGCAAGAGAATGTTGTATGAGATAAATAAACATTACGATTTGATCGACAAAATACAAACAAATTGAAAGTACACATAAAGCCATTTCATTCTGGCAATGAGCAGAACAGTACACTTGCAGCTTCAGACGTTGCGCAATCACCGGGGAACAAATGGGAGTCAGAGGGAATATTTTCCGGGAAATAAATCAAGTTCTCAAACCTGGATCCCCTCGGAAAAAGGGAAATCGAAATTAGTGTTTTACCTCGCGTGCGTGGAATGCATCTGATAAGACTCATCCGGCGAGGACGAAGGTAAAATATGGTCAGAAAAATTGGGCTTTCTGTGAGATTTTTCGATAAAAGTGAAAAAAAACATCGGAGATGCGGATAAGGTATTTCTATTCTGTTCCAGTTAGAAGAAGTTAATATGAAAAAACTTAATTATCAAACAAGTGGGGCACATTAAGAAAAACGTTTGCATGCAAAATTATCAGCTGACCACCTATCGACACACCAAACAAGGTCACATTGCCTGCGCAGGTCTTATTCCTCCTCTTTCAATTATTCCGCTACATTTTGACAGCACGCACCACAAACAGTAGAGGAACACCATCCAACTCTGGTTCCAAAGGACGAAACTAATATTGCTAGGCATTCCTTCGATACCCATCTGTTAGGCACAAGTTATTCCCCTTATTGCCTCTGAAGTACCTTGATACTCCTCTAAAGCCCTTATATTTCGCACATAGTCTACCGCAAAATCCATAAACCAATATCGCTTCTAACGTGAGTGTTGTTCACAAAATCACATAAAAGGATCTGTTGCTCTCAGGCCTGAAGTCACTATTCAAAACAACGTTTGAATGTGCACAGTAGAACATGCCAGGAACAATGATGAGAGAGGATTCTGAGTTGAAATTCACAATATACCTATAGTTAAGTAGTACTGACGGCGATTCCTAGAGCAAAACAGGCGTAAAATGTTTCACCGGGTGATGGTCCACTCCGTAAAGGATGTAATCTCTATAAAGATAAAGTCCGAAGAATGAACGTTCCGAATTAACGTGAAAAATATTACGTTTGACTAATAACACTTTTATACATACACCTCTTCTATATCGGTGATCAATGACACCATTGTTTCATCATATCAGACAGTTCTGTTGATCAAGGGTTCCTGAAGCTAAGCGATGCTGCAAGGTGGCTTTTCACATAGAGTTAACACTAACAGCGAGAAAAATGATATCGAAAACTATCAAAAAATGGTATCATCAAGCCAGCCCAGACATGATAAAATTCATGGGGTTTTGTGTCACGTACGGCCTAAACAGACCATCGTCATATATAAGACGATTTGACTAATGGAATGAGCACTTAATCTACATCAAGCATACCACAATAAGAGAAATTTCTTCGCTTTCATGCCACATGCTCACTCGAGTGTTTCAACTGTTTGGTCTTTGGACTTAGTGGAAAGAGGTGGTGCATCACCATATCTCTTCGTAGCATCCTGAGTTTCATCTATTCGCTTTGACAGCTTCCTCACAGTTTGATGAATGAAGTGTTTATAATCAGTTATTTGGTGGATTTTCTAATTGGTTTTTCCGATGAATATGGTTCAGAAGTCAATTTTTATAAAGGAATAATAGTAGAACATTTGGTTGGTATTCCATTGTTTTGAATACGGTTTGGCTTCATTAATCTTCTCAACATCTTAGTTATACCAAATTATTGGATATGTCCTACAAATTCCAGTGGAATCAGAGCTCACATTAAGTAGTGAAAATCATCAAAACGTCGAACCGGAGGTCCTGAGTTTATATCCTGCCACCGAGGCTTACCTTCTTTGTCATGTTTTTCCCAGGTAGTCTATGTTTGGCCGCAGCTCCTTCCTGAAAACTGGTCGTAAGTTGGAATGCTCAACAAATAGAGGTAAACTAAAACCATTATATTATTTCCTGTCCAATGCTTAGAATAATGCTCAATGATCATCAGGTTGGTTGTACGTGTTACGGTTACCGAATCATTGCTCCGGGGAACAAATTCTATTTCCACCGCCTGTGCTTCCTCATAATGTGCCGTGTAGCAGTCCTTGGATAGGCCGCTCCCTCCTTCCAGGAAATTCTATGGTATTTTTATTCAATAAAAAGGAAGTACAACAAATTAGAGGGAAAATATTCTTTCTGCAATGTTGCAGATGAATATTCAGTTGCCTTTAAATGGACTAATGCCCAGTTTCCAGAGTACACGCAGACGCAATAACGAGGATTATTACCGGCATATTTTGAAAAAAATATCTTGTCACATAACCCGTGCAGACTCACTTGAGTGTTTCACTTCATGTTAGTTTTTGGTGGCGAAATTTGATAAGCGCTGATCATACATTTGTATCAGAATGCGATTGTTGCATGGTTTTAAATCTTCTCACAAATTGTGCTGCGTTTCAACCCTCAGAGTCGGTTTTCTAGTCTGACAATCAACCAGTAATTTTCTGTAGGAACGTAATACGTTTTCTGGCAATTATCGCTTCTATCAATAACCATGGTGAACAGGAATCCGGCGAACTGGTGAAAATGGTCCATAACATGATTTTTGTGCAATGGTTTGCCACCAAATCCACAGTTAAATGGATTGGTCAGTCATCTTTAATTCTTATAGACAGATATCACCGGGGACACCTCAATGAATCCACCGGGTGTTACACCAAAGAACGGTTTGGAAACTTAGGAATAGCTTTGCTGCTTTGGAGGGAAAACACATACGTTGATTGTAGCATGAATCAATCAAGATTTATAGCCTAAAGTATAGCAACATATATCAAAGTTTTCCTTGTCCGGGAACTGATCACATTGGGGGTGATAGTTTGTGACACTAACCCATTCATACTTTAGTTTACATCGCTTACCGTTTAAGAAAGAAGGATGAATACCTGTTCAGGAAGTTCGACTTATGGATTGCGCCTCCATTCACGGATGAAAACAGAATCATGTATCATTGCACCGGTGCTGCAAATAGTCGCTTTCATCCATTAAACGTAAAGGACAAATTTTTTCACAATATGTGGTTATTTGTCGGGTTACAGTAGTGGAAAGCGCCAATATTGCATCACGTTTAAGACCCGGTTGACAAATAATTGCTACAAATCTGAGGATTCCTGTTTGGCACCGGCACCGGTGTACTCAAAACATACTTCTTAATACTTACCTGAGGATCTATAAAATGCGAATATCGCTTTTATTTCGTCACTTTCAAGCATCCGAGATGTTAACCTGTTCAGCAAACAAATGGAAATATTTGATTTGAAAGTTTGATTTTTGATTCCAAAAATGAAGTTAAAAGCGGAAAGTTTTCAACTACGTTACATAATATGTGCTTGAATGACCACTCCTGTAGGGAAGATACATTGGACAGAGAGACATCTGTTATCGATTCAAAAGCAGTATCGGTTTTGCGGTCGAATACCATCGATTTTTTTCGAAGCAATTAATACCTAAGAAAATTAGTACGCTATTATACCGATGTGTTTTGATTGGATTACTTGCCTGTTTGAGAACTTAGCGTGATTGCGGGTGGGCAGAGCTTGGCCGATTGGATTTGACCAAAACAGTAAGCAATCAACCATCTTCGCGTTCGATCAGGCAATTTGAAACGAGGGAGAAAACCGTGCATGCGATTAGTGAGACGAGCACCGTTCGGACAAACAGAGCCCCTATTTCAGTCCCTCACTTAATCCCTTTTTCTGGGGCTTCTTTCCCCCGGTTGTCCTTTTTTGTTCTACACGCTTACAGGGATTTGTGCACCCGTATACATCCACACAGCCTCTCTCATACACGCACCGTGTTCTGGGATAACGAGAGGAATTGTGACCGCGGTTCAGTTTGGAATGTTGCTAAGAGAATAGATGCACACTGGCAATCACACAACACCGAACTCTCAAGCGAATCGAAGCTAAGAATTCCAATTAACATGCAAATGATACTGCCTCGCCTGCGAGCGCGACTGACTCATTTAGGTAGTGGTGTTAGACGTGACTGCTGGACGCGAATCGGTTGCTGTTTCTGCCTCTCGTGTGGCAGTTATCAGTGGTTCTGTCTTGTGTGTGGGGAGGGGAAGTTGATAAGTGCGCGTTGGTAGTGGGATGTTGGTGCTGATCGCGGTGAAGATGGTGTCGGTGGTGGTGGTGGTCGCGGTGGTGACATTGGGAGATGATTGGATTATCTGATATCAAATCCAATTGCATCTTGTTTGTTCGCGTGCTTGTCAACTGGCCATTATCACGCTCATTTCGCTGCAAGCATTGAGATGACATGGCTATTGCATGTGTGTGTAACCGAAGGGTAGAGTAGGGTGGGGGATGGGAAGCAAACATTCCAAGAGAGAGAGAGAAATATTATCATGTTTCGGGTCTAATTTGTTTCATCGAAAGTACAAAAGCGCGATCGATCCACAAGAAGATGAATTGGATGTGATTTCGTTTCGGAATCTATCACTTGTTTTGTGTAACCAAAGACTTCAGTTGGAAAAACACCCAGAACAATTAGCACAGCATTTTGTCCCACAAATGAACTAGTTTGTTTCATGATAACTATACTGCTACCTTCAGATCAGACGTAATCCAGCNTCATGTAATTTCTGACAAAAAGATTTGTTCCCTTCGCATGCTTCAGTAGATCACTATCGCAGAAACCGGGGATCGTACTTTTGAGCCCCTTTCCACAGGGCCCTAACTTCACCCGTTACGTTCATCAAATGCCAGCTTGTTTTTTGTACCATCAGGAATGAAATAACAGTGGCAGAAAAACAAACGAATAAAAAAAAGAGAAGTGATTCAGAGTGCAGTCTTTGCCAAAACGCTGTTTATCAGGATGAAAATATCCCTCGTTATTGCTATATATATATATATGTATACATATATGTACATATATATATGCATATGTTGTGTCCCAAATTTAGTAGGCAAATGAGCACACAACGAATGGAGCAGAAAGTTTATTGTAAACAGCAAATATGCAGCCGGTACACAAACCGGGGAACAAGCAGGAACGATCAGCATGTAGGAAGGCAGGTAGGCAGCAAGGCAGAGCCCGGCTCACACGTCGCAGTACATGCGAATGCTGTCAAGCCAGCATTCAAAGTCAGTCAATTGATCAACCGATTGATCGATCAATCAATTGGGCCACGGGCATGTGTAAACACAAATCAGTCAGTTGTAAGCCATAACAATATATATATTCCACACGGGTTTTACCAAGTTTGTGGCCCATAAGACCTTCCAGGTGCACAAGAGACATTAACAAATGACTAATTGATACTGATTATTCTCATGAGTTTATTTTAACTTAGAGTAATCACGCCAACCTTTAAAACATGCCTTCATTAGCAAATAGGTCGCTTCCATGTGTACGAACCTACCTTTTAGCTAGAATATATCGCCGTCTGATACATACCCTGAAACGAACTTCTAAAGCGGCCATAAAGTTGAGGGTACACAGGATGTTCTGTTGTCTCACCGGAGGAGAATTCAGTAATGTAGACACCATGCGTACAGAAATTATAGTAGCAATACAATATAATGCAATACAGAATTAGATACAATTACTCCAATTATTTTGAATCTTTCATTAGTCAGGGATGCAGCTGGCAAGTAGAACGTTTCCTGCAAACCGAAATTTGGTACAATGTCTCGGAACATTCATGGTCTCCGCTAGGGAACACCGCCATTCACTGCAATAACAAGGCAGAGGAACGTTATTACAAGACTTCCAAGTTTAAGTATTTGATGATTCCTCGAAGTGATAACTAACAATTGCATACAACATCCATCGTGTGTTCAAAAAGGCATGTATGACACAAAATTTACGGAATGGTAATGATTGCATCACATCAGATGTAAACCTGCAATGCTGTGTGCATTTCATCTCTTCCTTTCCATTCCACCAGCACCCGCTTGCCCTCCTTGTATTCAACAGTCTTCTGCCATAGGGCATTAGTAAACTGGCACGCATCTTGTCTTCAATCGGTAACTTATCTATAATATTGTTCAATGACTCACGCCCCGAATCCGGTTTCTGCTGACAAAAGAAAATTAAAATTATTTTGATGAGAGGATTATTTACATCACAAATTCCGGGCGGTCATCCTCATCCGGACCTGGCAGTTGAGGTTCGCGGCGTTGGTTTGTCCATGCTCCGTACCGTCCAGTATACTAATCGGGATACGGTGAGTGCGGTTTCCGGTTCACGGAGGAGGGAGTGAAGAGGGGGTGGGTGGGAAACGTGTCTGCGTTTGAAGATGAATTCCAACTGATTCACTTTGGAACATGAAGTGCGCAAAAGTTACTGCGTTCTGCTGAAAACGAAGCCGTTCCAATACTTTTGAACAGAATCAGGTATAAGAAAGGTTAATCTTTGGATTGACAGTCCCATTTCAAATGTGTTGCTTGCATTAAACGTGCAGCTTTGTATCTGAGACCATCAATCGGACACTTGACCCATTCTCAACATCATTGCCACGTCCACCAGGTCGTTGTGGTGGAAGAAGCAGTTAGCGTTAGTGGACCAGAAAGATCATGGTAGGATGTACTAACTGCCTCGTACATACAGACTACTCATTACAGATAGTGGTTTACGAATGTAAATAGTTGCACATATACGGGTTTAATTATATGAATAAGAGAATTCGGACCAAAAATCAAGCTGTCGTTTCAAACCAAATGAGGAATTGGACAAAATACCCTCCAACGAATGGCCACATTCCTAGTCATCCCTCCCTCCCACGTTTTTTGCTTAAAATTTTGGCGAATTTCAAAAACGATTCCCCAGTTTAGTCATCTCCTGTAATGAAACTGATTGCAATTTGGTACCTTGATTGATTTTTTGCTAAAGTATTACGTCTGGGGTTAGCTCAGTTTTGGCTGACAAGTTTGGGGGGGGGGTTGCATACAACTGAAAACTTGATGTTGATGATAACACAAAATCGAAACAAACCCAAGAAGAGCGACAACACGCCCTACTATGTGCTAGCACATATGTTAACACAACTAAAACAACAATCACGCTATTTACTGATGTTTCTATACCTTCCAAATGATAAATAATTGAAGAAAAACTCACTGTGGACAAAGGGTTTGTATCCAGTGGCTTCTGTGACCAAAACAGCAATGCTATTCAATTAGTCTACCAAAATTGTTCATAATGAAGGAACCAACGTACCCATACTCCCAGGGGGCATATCAGTCACTGAACAAAGAAAATCGGAGTCAGGAAAGATAGACAATAAATGATATGGAAATGCGAATCCTTAACCAAACATTTTTTCTTATCGCAAGACTCAAGACGTTTTCAGTAGTGTGGGCAAAGACGTAAGTCACGTTTTGGGTCTGTCTGTCATGGGTCATGATCAAAAATGAGGGAAACGTTTCGGAGGAATATAAAACAGATACGTAAACGCATGCTCGTACTCCTACACAAATCTTCGCGGTATAGCACTTTTGAGTGAATCGGTTGTTCGACATTATGAGTCCTGTTTGAAATTGTCTAAAATGTACACTCACCTGAGTGAACATAGCCGCGACCAGTGTGGCTGGTTATAAAACTAATATTCTCTCANTCTCACTGGTAGTACAAATCATTGTTACATCGGGATAAATAGGTTCAACCTGGGTGATGGAGGCAGTAAAGTGCTTTCTATTTTTGATCCCAAGGCGTATGCGATGAGCCGATGATAGTCGAACAGCGTAGTGTGTTTAAAGAAGTTTTAGTTTAAAGCTCCGCTGACAATGTGCATATAACCAAATAAGCTGACGCAAAACGACCAATGCAAGCTATCTCTGAAAGAATGGTTCCGATTATAACATTATGCACAATGTTGTATCTGTTGTAATTGGAAACAGCAATAAAGCATCGTTATAATCATTTTCATTTCTGTCAAATATTGAGACAATAAGTTACGGGGTTTGATGATTTCTCGCGCTTATCTGAACATAAAATCGAAGCACCAAGCAAACCTGGTTACCTGCATTCAGATTTGTATCCATGTCCTTACAGAAAACGTTAACACTTGATTTCAAATGATGACATTTGTCTCATCACTTTTCAAGCATCCCAAACTTAGGATTGAACCCGCCACTTCACAGGTGAGTGCAGCTGCTCGGTGGCTTTCTTGCAAAACTGTTATTTCATGCTGTGAATATAATGCGAGGAAAACGGGGATAATCCGTGATTGCTCTGCAACCAATAAACATTAACGTTTAAGGGTTTCCGTTGCCAGTTCACTAATCTTTGGCAATTTCATGACAAATGTAATGCATTGAGTCCCTCTATTCATTTCAGCAATAGAGAAAGAGAAGACATTTCATCGACAAGCACGCACATACCTAGCCCATAGGATTGTTCAATTGTGGCGAATGAACGTGTACAAGCATAGAAAGCTTACTAAATATGGGAGTAGAAGGTCAACTCTACGGTAAATAGATTGATTATATCAAAACGTTTTATGTGCATAAAACCGGGTGATTTACTCGAATAAGCAGCGCTTCACTAATTGCCAAACGCTTAGCATTGCGATTAAGTAGTAGTTATCTGAAAGACAAATCGAGGGCAACTGTGTGTCTTGTTGTCATGATATGTTTTTGCAACATATGAACCTCCATTTTTTTTGTGACCATTTGACCAACAGTTATCGTTTGCGTCATCCATCTCATCAACCACTTTTGAAAATGTTCAGCCATCTTTTGAGAGAGCTGACGGTTTATTCTACCTATGTTTGCGTCACTGCAACTGCAGGTGAACTGATACACATTGCGTGAAACGGAACCGGTTTGCCAGCCATGTTTACGTTTGTCCAAATCGCTTCCACGAGTAGAGGCGACGAGTCTGAGTTGAGCAGCTGGAAATGTACGGTCTAGAGCTGACCTCAACTTCTGGCGCACATCATTGTAAATGTGATCACCTTCGAACGCAAGCTTGATGATGACCATTTTACCAACGTTTTGAAATGGGTTTCCTTTTGGGATTGGTCTACTGTGAGTATCGATAAACCTTTCTGGGTAACCATTGTTTAGCAATGTTCTACTCAGAAATTCCTCTTCTTATTTTAGTGTATATGTAGAACAAATAATTCTCGCCCGATCAAATAGGGTTCCCAAAAGCCCACGTTTGTAAGCCATGGAGGAAAAGCTGGAGAAGTGCAGGTATTGGGCCATTAAATGTCGCTTTTCGATAAAAAGAGCGTTCTAATGTCCCGTTTATTCGCCTCATTACTTTTATGTTCAGAAACCCTAGAATGTTGCTGGATTCTAATTCGGGAGACAGAAAACCGTGTGGATAGACTGAGTTGAAATCTTGTAAAGTGTTTTAAAATGTTCATCCTCTGCGAAAAAATCGTTCAAATAACTTTTTTGCAGGGTGGATTTGGAAATATTATCAAGTATTTTTTTCTCAATCGTTCCTAAAAACGCCTCCTAAAATGAAACCCAATAGGCTGCGCATTGCCACTCCATCAATCTGTTTGAGTGTGGTTTCTTCAAACTCAAAACGAATGTGTTTTGTACATGTAAAAATAAGTGTACAAGGAAAATAATTAGAGAAAAATGTTTGAAAAAATATAATCACAAAAAAATCAATTGTTTCATAAAGTGGTGCATTAGTAAAAGATGAATCCACATCTACAAAATACATTATCTGTAGGGATACTGGCATGTATTCCAAAATGCTAGAGAATTCAAAAGAATCCCTCACAGACTGAAGCTTATGAATGGGATCAGCAATGTCTACCAGCTATCGAGTGGGCTTGTGATAAGGCGAGTTTTGCCTACACAATATTGATCTGGGTAGAGTCCCAAGTTTTTCAGCCTTGGCCAAACCTCTCAGATGGGGTGTTTACGTTCCTACTGGCTTCATGTGTTTGTATTAAGCCTCGGAAATATGACTGTGAAACAACAAAATTTGTAGTTACATTGGGATAAGGCCTTCAATGAGTTAATTGTTCACCGATGCACTATCTATTTGGAATGTTCTGTCGTCCAAAAGTATTTCATTCATTTTGGCGATATAACAGTCTTTCGTCATAAATACCGTTCTGGATCCTTTGTCCGGTTTCAGAAAGGCTTAGGGTATCATCGATTTGAGTTCATTTATTGCCTTGTGGTTTTCTGGAGTGAGGTAGCAGAGTTGTCGAATCGATGCCGTAAGATAGGAATGACAAACACGCACCAGTTTCGCTCGGTTTCCTCCGGTGTTTTCTGCAGATGTAGGTGAAAGTCATTTTAAGTAATGATAAGAATTTTCTAGCTGTATGAACACGAGCTTTCAGACTGTGGATCATTCTTGGTAGAAGCTAGAACCTCATTCTCATGAATGGAACATCACACTATGCTTGGGTCAATGTTATGGATTTTTGAAGATAGAAACTGAGAGGAGTAACCAAACCTTGTGCGGGAATCGTTTTCTATTTTGCATTAATAAAATTTAATTACGGCCCAAAACATAGGAAATATATTTGTTCAAATTCTCAGGAGCACAGTTACGTTTTCAGAACAATATTTTGTGAATTATACTCCTCGGAGATTAGTGCTCTCTGTCTGTTTCCAGCACACTGTTTCTCCCGGTAAAGAGATACATATTGAAAAAAACCCTGAATATTATAGCGTTGCAGTTGCATATCCGCGAAAACTGAATAAACCTCCCGAATAGGTGAAACTCCTTAGGAGGAGGTTGAACAGTCTCGCTATAATTATCGCTTCTCATCTACTGGTGATCTTAACTTTTATCCTACTTTGATTATTTCCTAAATAATCTTTTAAACGTTCTTTAGAAGTGAGTTTACAGTTCTATTACTGGGGGATCTATGAGTCAGAATATTAAAAAAGAAACTGCAAAAATATTGAATAATAAATGATAAGAGTTTTACTTCTTTTGCAGTTCATTCAATATGGAAGCGCAACAAAAGCTTTCAGGAAGAAGTCCGCGGCACTGCAAAGGTGGCCTGGGGATAAACAAAAATGAGCAAGATAGGCGTCGAAAGTGGGGTGCCAACTGAAAATCTCAATTTTGACGACCGTAACACTAGACCACCGCCGCCTGTTATCGCTGGTAAGCCTAAATAGGCAAAGAGAGATTTGAATTTATAGCGAGCATCGGATATGATTGTGCAAAATAAGGTCACCATCAACCATCAGCGGCGATTGTAGAAATACTAGAATGCAATGCACTTTACACGATAAATAGAGGTCAATCATTGGATTTGCAGACTATGAAAAGGTGATAACACCCGAAACACATTCTGTAATGAATAAATTAAGTTAATAACTACCAAGGAGAAGTTAGAAAAACCCCGGTTTCTAAGTGTCATAGTTGACAACAAAGGATAATATCGCTCTCACCATGAATGTACCGTAAAAGATTGTTGGAGGAAACGACAGGCCCAAATTCCACACACTTTTGTTCAGGGAAAGTTCAGTAACTGAGAGTAGAAGGGAGAAAGACAACAGTGACGGAGGAACGCGTTCTATTTCATGTTCCGGTAATATCACCAGAACGAAGAACATATTTATTTTGAATATTACGACTTGTAGACCAAGAGCTAACAAGGATAAGGTAATTCCAAACAATACTCCAACGAGGATGTTGAGAGCACTTGCAAGTAATAACAATAGTATTAATAATAGGACGACGAACAGCAAATGAGCAAATGCTTTTCTACTATCACAATGCAGGAAACAAAAACGCATATTTTGATATCCAAATGATATTTCTTTCTTAGTACCAAATTGGATATCTCACTTTATCTAGGAGACCACGAAAAACATTACGTGAGGCAAGTGGTTTAAAGCCATCTCTGTCTCAAATCGGGAGTTTTTAATTTCTTCAATGAGAATGGTGCTTTGTAAATTATCAGCATTTTATTTTCCACATGGGATCATATATGGATAGCTTCGCTGCTGTGCAGTGATCAGAATCATTTCCCAACTCAAAATATCGTAAAACGTGCTCGGGATTTGAGAGGATACTGACTCCATATGGACAATTTCGGGTTAAGAACGAGGTAAACAATACTTATCACCAATTTGCAGACACCATATGGTGTCAGCAAAGAAATTCTTTCTACTATGGTATATTTTTGCCAATATTTACCTAAAGATAATGAACTGGGTAGCAAGTTACATAATGTTTAAAGCATAACCTGCGAGAGACGAGTATCCCTCGAGACTTTATTCAGCCATGTGCAGTGGTTGTCCTGGATTCGTTCAGACGAAGGCCCGTTTTCAGAAACAAAGTTACATAGTGCATTCACGATGACACGCGCCGCGCAAGATTCGTCATATACTTCTTGGAACTTCCTTCATACACCCCAATAATGAACAGCAAGCAACGTGAAGCCTCTCGCAAAAGCCTCATTATGGTCATTGGTGGGTGCCTCATGTTTTCACTAATCACTCCTCCCTTGCGCCTCGCTAAATGATCCTATCTGAAAAGCATATAAACCAGCCTCTGCTGAGGAAGCCCAACTCACTACATTCTCGTGGTGGATGTTTTTCCACTAAAGTGAGAGAATGAAAAACTAACATCCGGTGCTATAACTGCGTTTGTGAATCCGTGGCAGATCACATGGGAGGATGATTAAAGTCCTGATTCCATAACAATTAAGAGGTCGACGAACCACACTCACCCAAGGTTTCTCGGTTGCAGCAGTTGTTACCAGCTGGATTCGGTAGCGAGGTGTATTGGGCACATTGGATTTGTACCTCCGTCCAATGGCCGTGTGATCCGATGACGATCCGAACACTGACTCCCATCGTATTTTGATTTCCGCACATCACTCCGTTGTCCAGCTTTCACGTTTTAACTAGCCAAAGGCACCGGTTGTGAATTCCCCTAAGAAAATTAATTCACCGTGGCCTGGTCTACCTGGTAGTATATCCTCCAAATGCAACTCAGGGATCTGTTTCATTTTTATAAATAATATTGTACTGTGATTTGTTTGGCATACAATCTGGCTTTTGGTGATATATCCCAGTGATGATCAGTCATAAATCACATAATTGCAATAGCCTGATTATCCCAACGGGCTGTGTAAGTCAACCTTTTGGAATATCCCTCGAACTTTGTTTCAGTATAACGCTACTTAGAGGTGAGAAGTGTGAAGTTTGAACTGCTTTACATTGATGCCGAATTTTGCGTTGTTCTTCCATGCAACTGTTATGCAACCGGCTAGAATGTCCAAATGAGATTGATTCATGTCACTGGAAAGCAGAACGATCAAGCAGAGTTCAACAGGTAACAAAGACATCGCTTTTTAAATCACACTCTAAACGTCTTCAATGCAGTAACTCGTATCAAGCCATTTTATGCTACAGGTGAATACTGATCACGAGATGCTTCTTAAGAGTACCAATGACGTTGTCAGTGCTATTCCGGACGAGTGTTTGTTGATGGTCGTACATCAAACAGGATTAATGCCACGGTACTGGACGCTGAGGTATGCCTCTAGTAGCAGGTGGCGGGAAGAAGCTACCATCCGTGGTAATTGCCGAGCCTTGTCATGTATTAACTTTACAGGTGTTGGTTTCCGACAGGGATTTTAAAATAAACCGCCGAGCTCGAGGTATAAGCAAGTCAAGAAACCGCTTTAATTGACCCCATAGAGAATGAGTATTCAGAATCACCCTTGTGTTGGAAATGGTCAGGCACAAATAAAGATGATAGTGATACACTGCATACACAAGCAATTAAGCAAATTCAGCAGGGTATGGATTTAAGGCTTCAAATGACCGGATCCGTGTTGGTAAAGAACCCTGCAAGATGTGCTGAGGTGCGTGCCCATGTGAACTTATATTTGGAGCGAGTGGTAAATCTAGAGACTTATTTACTAAGATGTTAATACAGAGGGTTAAATGAGTCTAGCAGCTTGCTAGCAGAACGTAGCTGGCAAGCATTAAATTGCTGTGAAATTACAAACTGCGTAATATTTGCGTAAGATATTGACACAGTTATGTGATGGATGTGGGAATGAGTTAAAATTTTCATTAGGCGACCAAGAAAAATATCTGGGGATGCATAAAGTCTGTGGTAAGGATACGAGAGACGGCAAGAAGTTTTATTATTCAGGTTAATGTAAACAACGATTTCAAAGGCATGACGTCAAAGATAATTTTTCTGACTTAGAAATGTATCGGAGACATGCGTTGATCAGGAATGATTACGGTAAGTGGTGACTCCGAGATATTTGGCGGAAAACTCTCTGAATACTTGATCTCCGCTGATAATGAAATGCTTACATCAATATGCTTGCCCCTCTTCAGGAAAGAGAGTAAGACATTTACACTCGAAAGGAGTCATTTGAAGGTTTTATGATGAAAATCGGTCGGTGAGCAGTGCATGTGTGCATAAGTGCATATGTTTGAAGTACACGGAAGAATTCGAAAAATTCCTCCACACACAACATCGTCGAAATTCCTAATGAGCAATCAATCATCAAAACACAGGCATAGAACAGATGTAGGTTGAAAACAGAATGGGAGAGAGAATGATGCGTTGAAAAACTGAAATGGAATGTAAACGTCAGGAAATGAGATTTATATATGTAGTAAACTGTAGGCGATGGATGAAATAGTTAGCTAGGAGATTAGTAATTTGCAGCTGAATACCGTTCTCAAAGGGATAATGAAGCAGTTTGATCCAATCAATACAATTGTGGGTATCACAACAGTCCACGAAGCAGCCGAAACCATTGCCCGGAAAGCCGGAATGCCATGCTGAGTAGGTCGGTAAAAAGAGAGGAGAGGGACACTGCACATTTAATAAACACAGTGAGTGGTAGCCCATTAGGACTGTAAACTAACGAAGAATTCAAAAAATTCTGTTTGGTCCGTAATTAAATTGGCAGCATCGAGAGGAGGGACGACTGCTTTGCATGGTTCGGAAATGTCGGTTACAGCATCATCGAATTGGCAATTGAGATCGTCCGCATTGGCAGCTGGCAAGTGCTCCTTCGATCTGAGACCGCAGAACTAAAACAACGTCTTCAATGTATCGCAAAAAATCGTGTTAGATAACAGTTCGTATACGTGAGCAGTGTTTAATCTCCACGGTTCCACGAAGATTGCTTTTGCGAGGTATCTTACAACAGAGAATATTTTACTTTGAATGGGTGTTCTTTTTTCCTACGTAAATGCTCAATTAAAGGAGAACAGAAACGATCTGATCGTGTTCATAAGGATTCCCGCGGTCATCACTTGTCAAAACTTCAAATATCCAGTTAGGTTATCACAAAAGACTGGGGGCCATAGTGTACAAATATAGTGAATTCTGTCGCACATATGTATCTTTGAGTCTGTTGAGGTTTTCGGGTTAACATTGACGCGGATGAAGCCTACAATCACGATTTCAAATGTGGCTTTGATCACTGTATTGACTGCAGATCATGGGAGATATTTTCAGTATCGCATGATCAGAGGTGTCAATAGGCGAACGGCTAAGCACGCTAACTAGTTTCGAGTCGTTAATGAAGCACAGATCGATACAAGCCTTAAGTCTGGTCGGGCACATAACAACGTTCAGCAGTCCACGGGTAGTCGAAAAAGTCACATCAAACTTATTAAAGTCAGCATTCACGATACGAAATGCGGAGTATAGATAATTTGGCAGAGCTATGAAAAAAATATTTGTGAACTCAATATAATGGTGAGTGAGACAAAAAATAAGATATAATTTTCCGGTAATTGCTATGGTGTCCATCTACATTTCTATATTAAATCACTGGTAAAAATGGTAAAATACACGAAAATTCATTTATCTAATTGGATATTTTGAAGCAGTGTCATAAAGATAGTGTAGTAATTCATGGAATTTAGGATACTATAATCACACAACATTCCTATGGTAATAAAATAAGTGGTATTATAAATGGAAATCCTGTGAAGATTGAACATATAGTTCACAGTAAGAAGATGTAACGAACCGTATTCAACGACCACGAGTGAAATCCACCAAAGTTTGCTAAACATACCTTGGTTATAAATTGCATCCGCAATTCGATTCATTTAGTCTGGTCACAATAATTTCTTTAGGAAACAGCAGCAGTGTGACGCCTTAACAAGGAAGCGAATTATCATGTTGGTTTTCCATTTCACAATAAGAGGCCAATTATCTCCTGCATTCCAATCGACATAATTAGTTTGTCTGCTATTCACATTCATTGCAAATTCCACCTGATCAACTTGAACAATTATTGGCATGTTTCTGGAGACCAAAATGTGCTAACACAAAGATGGGATTACCCGGTTACGCATCGCAACTTTACACATGAGTGCATATTAATTTAACGGTCAAGAAAGCTCCATTGGATGACATTTGTTGTATGATGCACCGAATAGCTCATGGTGCAGGATTTCGTGATGAAATGTAACCTGTCAGTAGTCACTAAACTATTTTAATCATCCGTGCTTTTATGCGATTGTTGAAAGCCATATATCATAGATGCCCAGCAGCAGCTGTCAAATTACGAGTGGTCAGACAAGACACCCTAAACAATAGTATTCCAATTCTTTGCTCAACACCTCCACCGCCGCTAAATACGAGATAAATAAGAGAAATGTACTTGGTCACATTTTCTTGATGTTTTTCATGGTAGGAATCATCTATGATCAATCACTTTTTAGGTTTTTCTTATCCACATGAATATTGAACTCTCTCTGCAGATGATTGATCATCATCGTCAGCAGCAGCTTCATTTCCAAAATTCCCATTTCAAGTTTCCCAGCATAAACAGGAAAAGGGACAACTAGACAATGTCACTATAGTTTCATTTGAAAGAGACATTTTCCTCAATATTTGTTTTTACGATTCCACTCCTATTTCCTAACAAGTTGAAACGCACAGTACGGACTTTCTGTGATAAATATTTTAAAAATACGGTTTTGGTTTAACGAAAATCCGATGTTTACTTGGATCAATGACGGGAAGCATCCTGACACATGTTCCAGGCTTAAAACGGTTTGAGCAAGGGATAAAAATTCTTATGTTTGCCACATGATGATTTTTTAAGCATTATTTCGATTTAAACCCTGACGGTTTACCATTCTGTGACTTTGCCACATATCCCTTTGTCCATCCTTGGTCCACATATCCCAACAATTTTTGCTCACTCTTTTTTGGGTCTGAAGCATAAGCATGTTCAACAAAGCCAGAAAGTTTGCAATAAAACTAACATCTACGGACAAATTAAATGTTACTTCGCTTGAAAATCATTCAGAGCATCACTATATGAACTGTTTGTTTTAAGTAGCTTATGAAACTGTTTCACTTGTCAGAATCAGAAAAACCGCAGTCTCATGTCTACCGTCGAATATCGCTGCAGTAAACTGCTGAGCAATAAACGAGTGGACGTTAGGAGCGGTCATTGTTTCACATTTTCTGTCTTCTCTCAAGCAGCTTTAAAATGGGGCTGAGTGCAGATGATCTTCATACGGAGTCTGGAATGTTCACATGAAAGACTGATTGCAAATGAGAAGAATTTTATGAACTAGCGCTTTTACCTTTTTTTGCTTATCATGAACACTACAATGTGCACTGGAATAAACTTCAAAGGCACTGTAATAGAAACAAGGCACTTTTATTTCTTTTCCTTTTGCCAATCACTGTGAATGTACTTGTTTGCAGTTGGAGAACGTACAGTGTGATAGCTTTGATTCAGTCAATAATAAGAATCAACAATCTATTCGCACTAGGTGCCACTGTCAGTATCGTTTTAGAATTAGAAAGCAATACATTCATTGTTGGTCTTGCGTCGTACCTTCACTTCATCACTATTAACTTCCTCATCAAGGTAACATTGATATTTGTATTCTTGCCCCAAAACGTTAAATTCTCGTACAAATCGAAGGGGTAAACTCATTTATATCTCTCTCGCCAGAAAGGGCAAGGCGATCAAATAAGCAAGCATCAAAGTTACTTATCATGGTTTACACTTTGCGACTATTTGCGGGGATGAATGATGGATGAAAAATTGCGGAAGGTCAGTGGTTAGTAACTCAAATAGTTTGATATCAGCTACTTCCAAAACCGGTGCAAGCAACTCCCGCTGATCATCCAATTACAGAACACGAGATTATAAGATCGAAAAAGGCCCCCGAGACTCGATTATGATTCAGTTCCAAAATCTTTGAACGAACATCGCAGTCTCCGCTATGTAAATGGCTCGAACATCAAACAAATTGGCATTGCCAACCGTCTCGGGGACTTTATTTTCCTCAAGCTCTATATTTTAAAGAAAGCAGAAAATATTATGTATTCAGATTTGCGGTTTGGCATGCTACAATGGATTTCTGATTTAGAGAAAAGTTCTGAGAATTTTATACTTTATTATTAACATTATTATTATTATTATATTATGTACCTAACATATGCATATTATTATGCATATTAACTGCAACCAGTTACTGCTATTTTATAGAATCCGGTTCTTGGTGATATCATGTGTCAGTAAACCCTACAGTGCTGGTCAAAAGGTTGCGGGTGTTGAGCTTCAAAGGAAACAGTTGAGAGTTGTTGGGGCTGTGGTTAAAGGCACCAAATTATCAACCTGAAAAACGTTTGTTTGGACCCCCCTACCTCCACCACCACCACCACGTGACTCTCCCAATACGAGTGTTCTGAGGCAGCCCTTTGATTGGCGGCATTCGTCCTCCAAAAAATTATATTTCATACACAATGAAAGGAAGGGTAGAGGAAAAACAAAAAATAAAATAAATAAGAAGCACTCGGCGGACATCTGGATCAATTGCTAGATGCGTTAGTTAGTTCAGCAGAGATCCTTTGTATAGCTCAGAAATGTTAGGCAGTTTAAACAATTTGTCAATGGCATAAGCTGTCGAGGCAGTCAGATTACATGCTAACTGGTGGATGCCACATGCCTCTGTAAGTTGCATGGGTAAATGCGAATGTGAAAAGATCAGTGCTATCGGTGTGGCCTCGTAGCTCAGCTGGTAGAGCGTGCGCGTACAAAGCGTAGGCGGTGTCCATGCGTGGGTTCGAAGCGCACCGAGGCTACTGAACTTTTCACAATCGACATACAAATAGCATAGGCAGCAGAATGTTTTGCATTTGTATGAGGCGAAATTTGTTCATCTCAGTGGGCAACACTTTTAGCCAAATCCGCCAATGCGTTGAATTTTAAAACTCCCTTTGGGGCCAATTAGGTTAAACTATGACCAGAGTATAAAGTGTCGCATGATAAAAGGCAAGGTGTAAATATGGAACCTGGCGGGGCATACTGCCTGTTCCCCAAGGTTCGCAGTTTGCTTGCGAACGTTTCATTACCAGCCGAGGTAACATTCTGTGAAGTGGCAGTGTTCTGTTTGTGCAAAATAAACTGCAAGGACTGCCGAAAACACTGTATCTGGCAAAATGGAATAAAACTATCAACAGGGATTCGTGAACATGGATCGGCAGTCAAGATACACAAAACACTATGGTTGGTTTATTTCCAAGAAGATCAGGAAGGACATTTCTTGTACTTCGAATGGGGGAATTCCTCAATAAAGCCCGGTAAAACCATACAAGAGAGCTTTGTTAGGCTTGGCATTCCTCGGTCAACCCAATAAACAGACACGTTCAGCCGGATCACGTGTACGCGCCAATGTAACCCAAGGTCACATTGTGACCTGATAACTGACCGAAGAGCAATCTATACAGAAGCACAACCACTCGTCCTCAAACCCCGCAACAGTTCAACGGCGAGCTACACGTGATCAGCTAGTGTGTAAGTAACGATATCAATTGGACTGGATCAATTTGGAGTTTTGCTCAGAGGTTCAAATACCCTTACCGTTTTGTGAAACTTGGTGTTTGAATTGGGGTGACGATCGCTCCAGATATGAAATTGCAATCGCGAATATTTGGATTAACCAATACAACAACAGGAAAAGCTAGTAGTAGTAGTAGTAGCAGTAGTAGTAGTAGTAGTAGTAGTAGTAGTAGTAGTAGTAGTAGTAGTAGTAGTAGTAGTATTGATATCACAAACTCACACGACCAGAGATGTTGCTTAGAAGAAAGATATGGATAGAAGTAAATGGAACTATACAGGCGGACCCATATAATCTGCTTTGTTTGATTGGTGATTTCATTGAAGGCTCTTGATCAGCGGTAAACAGTTCGACAGTATTCGCTTCTTACGTTGAGACAACAGTAAATCTTTGAAACCGTGCTCAGATGAAAGTTTAATTTTCGAATGCCGTGAAAACCCACCAACCCTCTCGTTATGCGCGCAGCTGACATAATACTCACATTAATGTGAGAAGTGCATACTTACAACAATAACAGTAGCAATAGCAGCTACTGCTGAGGTNTTCACACCGCCGTCTACTCAACGGTAATGCACTGTTGATGATGGTTACAAACAGGGCGTAGTCAAATTACTCATAGTTTCTGAGGTGAGTGACACTTTTAGCCAACAGCAGGAAACAGTTTGTAAATGCTTTTTTTCAAAATACGAATTAATAGTACTTTAATGGCTTCTGTTATAGACTTTAGAGGTCAACTAACTACAAATATAGAGCTTTGTATTAACCCTTAATATGAGTTTTGCGAGTTCAGGTGCTTCGGCATTTTTGTCAAAGGATTCACGATGACTGATTTATCACGCAAAATGATGTGATGATCCGATGATACGTGTTTGAATGATGATGTACCATTTTGGAGAGACAGAGTCAGCATTCAGCACCTGAATCAGTTGTTTGGCATGCAATCCACTAATTCGGGAAGTAAATATTATTTCTGGATTTCCGCCCTAACATGTTGCACCTTGGTCCCTGACGACCCTTCTCCGGGTTGTAGATTTATCTCTGTCTTCGATACAGGGAAAACGTTTTTAATTACAGTTCAATCCAGGTAATTGAATGGATTTGATTCTGCCAGTTGTCAATTCAAAAGTTGTTTGAATGTTAGACAGTAATAAGTATTAGATTTAGTCTGTGGATTTCTAAAACAGTACATGCTTAAATTTGTGCTCATAAAATTAGGCATAAATTTTTTTATGAATAACCTCACTTTTGGTATAACACTGAGACTTATTTTGGAAAATTTTGGAATTTGCGAAATGCGTTTTGAGAGTGGTAGTAACTGAAAATCTGCTTGTTGAGTGTAACACAGTTTCACTATCAAGGGTACCATGTATAGGAGTTCGACGACAAGGTGCTCAGTGTTCAATTCCCACCCCAAAATCACACTGAATTACTACTTGCGTATCGTAAAATTGGGAACTAACATCTTCATAATTCACAGGAGTTAAACCAGCATCTCGGATAAAAGAAATGTTTTGTGAAATTTGTAACTTTGACAAACCTTTTGTACCAACGGATATAGACAATACAAATATCGATTCCCGTTCGGAATAGCTCTTAATCCTTATGTTGTATCTTTGAATGGTAATAGTCAAAGTCTTCATGAATCGGATATTTGAATTTTCTCCAAATGTTAAGCGCTTACATCTCAATCGATTGACATATTACAGAAATTTATAAAGCCATTTTGAGTAAACAAACTTCCCGGTCAGATAAACAAAAGTGTCGAATGAATCTGATGCATTAGGTCAAACGGTCATGGAGAAAATTCTTTCTTGCTGAAAGTGTTCTATAAAGATCTTTTACGGTTTTCGCGGTTCTTGTCGTATTTGTGATGGCAATTGTACATTCTACTCATCCTGTTTCCAGGCTTTCACCTCTAATACATCTGTCTCAACCTATACTTGTAAACTGCTTGCCTCTTCCGTTTCATATGCTTGTCATCATTCCATTCTGTTTTACCTAAAGGAAATCTGTTTGTGTGTATCAGGCATTGAAAATCACTTTTCATTGAAAACGATACCATCGCTTCCATCCAGAACACTGTTGGCTCCAGAGCTTGCCACCGCACCGTATCACCTGGTTCCGGTAGATTTAGGAACCAACTTTGCGAACGCACTATCCTTTCTGCATTGTGTTTCATTTTTTCAACTGTTAACTAATTATCACTCCACGGTTGTAGTGCATATCGTCAGGACAGTGCTTTTGGCGTCTGTCAAACAAACGTTATCTCGACCTGGCTCCCACAGCGATCGACAGAATCTCCCGCAGTTCGAGAAGAGTAACCAGTGGATCGATTCATCCATCTAGCACTTTTCTGTAATCATTACGGCTTATGCCACTGCGATTTTTATTTTGCTATTTGACTGACTGTTATATGGTCTGGTCATGTACCGTTAAAAGTGCTATCACTCAAAAGATTGTTGGAACTCTGTGCTACAAAAATACGGACCAACATTCATAATAAGTTGCATTTACGTTCCATGTTGTTCAACATGAGAGAGTATTTTGCTAATGATCTCTGCAGATTTACATGCATGCTCTGTTCTTGTACTTAAATACTGATGCCGAATACCCAAAAGTGTAGCGTAGCTGTCAGAAAATTTGTTGCTTAGTATAAAAATGAGGTGCATATATATAAAAACTCGCTAAGTAAGCAATAACTATTATTACCAGAATAACTGCTTATCTTTCTTATCCATTAAGGAGGGAAGATTTGCCAAATAAAGCCCAACCACCACCCACACCCACAATCACAAAACACCATTAACTGCGATGGTTATGTCAGGAATGATTGACACACTCCCAGGATGTGTGGTGCATATATGGGGTTGAGATAAAAGCAACTGTGAATCACGGAATACAGAAAAACATGATGATAAAAGATAGTTGGAAATTCGATGTGAGTTATTTCAGAAACAGTCGTTCATAGGTGAAATAAATTCAATTCTTCAAGCTAACTTTTGACTGTTTTAGAGGCAACTTAAATGGATTGCATTCCACTCGCAATGGTTCTTCAAGTGTTAATAACCCTTAGGTAAAACATTTGTAAAAATTGAATAGATTTTAAGTGATATACTAAATGGTTAGAACAGAGAGAATTCAAGTACTGAGAGATGGTAACATTGAACTCAATCTCCTCGGTCTCTATTACGCAAAACAATCTGTTTATTTAAGAAAGTTTTGGTACCTTCAGTGGTCAAACGGACAGCATTCAAAGGAGAGGGGTGGACCAGAATCAGTGTCATGGTAATTTGACTAATTGCCTCAGAAACGTTTTTTCACAAACCATTACTCAACGTGATCAACTTCGCTTCGCTCAAGGTTGAGAACCTTGAATTCATGTAACGTTACAACTGCTTAAACTAAAAAAAAGCATCAAGGATGTTGCCAGTTGTTTTGAGAAGCTTTGCAATTGATGACCCTGAATTTCTTTTACCGGATTAATCTCTTATATTTTGTTGCGTCATTGATTGTAGTCACTACTTGGGTTTGTGTTCAGACATCTGTTGTGACAGGGGTCAATTTGCTCTGCCAATGGAAGTGTCACCGCGAATGTACGTAAACTGATAGATAAAATATGAGGCAGAATTGAACCGCCGGCTGTTTTCGGCTTTCCAGACAAATTCTGTTGGTGCAAACAATGATCACACCCTTTAACTTATCAATGGGAATAGAAAGGTGAATATTCATTGAATAGATATAAACGCTATACAATTCTACTGTTTCACGGAGGGGGGGGGGCGTTTGTTAGAGGGATTCCACATCACAAGCAAGCTTTTGAGGGAGAATAAATTACAATTATTTAAGAAATATGCATGTTCAAAAGATTCTTTAACGAAATGAGGTGTCCAAACCTTAATAATTGGATTAATTATTTCAGCAAACCAAAGAGCCGCCTTGTTACACGGTGAATTCTTCATGCATAAGATTGATCTAAGTGATCGAGGAAATTAAAAGGATTGTTAGCTTCTGTCACAGTGTTCATCTTCTCTTTGTTCTAACGAATTCCATGAAGGGGACCTAATATTCAAAACACTGAAAATTATTGGAGATCCTAGTTGGCTACTTTCAAATTTATAACGGCAAAGATGCTTCCTTCCATTGAAATTCCAGTTGTTCTGTAAAAACACCGCAACCCGTTTTAATTGAAACTCTTGCATTTCCATTTGAACTTTCCCCTCCTCCGTAGAATAACCAATTCTGTGCTTCTAATACAGTTGTGTTATGGAACTCTGAAGGAATAATTCAAACCTATATATTTATATTTTTACAAAAACTTATTCCAAACATTATTAGTCGAAGTATTATTCAGGGATACTAAATTGTAAACAAGCGCAACTAAACAAAATCTTAGAAGAAAAAGTGAAACATATAGATAGTGAGTTGGTCCGACAACACGCGTGCAGTACCAATGTGTTCCGTCTACCATGGAATAAACTGAAACTACTAGTAAACTGACTCGCCTGGTCAGCGAGCACGAGATTAAACCGACTGTGATCGATTTTATGAAACAATGGACATTATTCGTAGGCCTAGCAATTTTTAGGGTTCACCAATCGGTAAACATCGGCTCTGAGTTTATATGTTTGAATGCACAGCTGATGATTTTCGCTCACTTGAAGAAAGGTTATATGACTAGAATTGACGGTTTTGTTACAAACTGTGAATGGCAAACTGCTTCTCTAGAAAAAAGACGATTTTTCAATAAACAGCCATGATTTGATTTACAGTCAATGGAAATTTCGAAGTTTTTGCTCACAGGATGTCCTATGCGTTTGCATTGGTTTCAAAATAGCTTACTATCAGGACCTATCCCAGACGGTTGTAATCTTTCAAACAGTGTGAAATATTTATTCCACTCTAATCGCTAATACGCTTAGCAACAAGTTTGCGTCCAGCGCAACCAGCAATTAGTATATGTTCAAGGCTTTTTCATATGCACCGAATTCAACCATCAAATTCAAGTACATCCATGTACCATCAGAACAGGATTAATCAATTATCTCGGTGGATTGCCTAGGAAACATGATAACCATTCCGTTTTGAGCTTAGCATGTATATGCGCGCTTATCAACATTGTTCTTCAGGTGACGTTAAGTTATTGTCCCGAGAAAGGATTTTGGAAAATTAGAAGAAAATGATGAAATTATCCCTCGTGGTTTCATTTTTTCCAAAGACCAAATGCAGTTTCAGTAACCCAATGGTAACAATTTGAATGTATTTTATATTTACAAGAGACCGATTATATTATTTAAATCAAAGCATTTATTGTTCATCACTTGGTGGAAAGCAGTATACTTTAAACAAGAAAACAACCAATAATCAGATTTCCTAATGAACGTTGTTTAACGGAAGGACAAGAACCGTTTCCTTTTGATGACCACACATATCGATTTAAAGCAAGATTTCCCGTGATTGGTGGATCCATGTAAAATGGAACATTCTATTTACGCAACATATGTTGGCACACCCTTGTTTACATACATTATCATCTTCATCTGGTTTAACTACTCGATTCGTCTCTCGTCCAAAAAGAATCTAGACAGAATCCTCTTATTTGAGTGAATCCTAAACATCTGCCTAACGTTTGAACGAATTTAAATGTTTTCCGAAATGGCTCTCGAATGGCGTTTGACTGTGCACCTGATTTGTGACTGTTTTCTGATTGTTCACACTGACATGCTTACGGTTTGAATACTAGTAATAGTAGAAAAATGCCGAGCGATTGGGAAACACCTGCACGAATCTAGCTTTTACATAAGTGATTGTATTAAATATCACATTTGTAACGGATTGGAAATTCTATTTACCGTTTGCTGATGCACACATCCCAATTGGAACATTTAAAAATCAACATGTACCTACAGACAATACCGAAATCGTAGCATCGGAAATTCTAATCGTTTATTCAAAATACTCGATTAAATGTATATTTTCTCTACTACGTAATGCTGACTAAATAGGATGCAGAAACGTTGAGCATGCATGAAGGATTCGGGTTCAATCCATGAGCGATACTTGCAGCTTGGTGACACCTCGGTTAAAATGATTGCTGTTGCTCACTTTTCGTTAGAAATACCGATTGTCATTTAGCCGATATCAGTCCTTCATAAAAATACAAGTGCACAAAAACTGCTGGAATTCGCACCTCAAGCTTGCCCATACAAAACAGAGAATATTGACTTGATTTTATCTCAAACATACGGGCAATATTCCCAAATCCAGCCATTACCAGTTTATAATACAACATTAAAGCACCTCTCAAGTGAACCATACTTAGGTTTGCATCACAGAACGAGATAATTAGAATGTCTGCATCAATTTGCTACAGAATAAGAAAAACTAAGTAACTGAGCTTAACCAGAATGGAAGAGAGAAAAACATGCAGGGAGAAGATTGATATATCACTCGTGAATAAAACTGCCTACCCAGATAGCTAAAAATGAAATGCTACAAACTGACATTCCTTTTAAAAGGGAATGGTTTAATCCCTAAAAAACTGGCTACTGAACTGAATCTGACCTGATCTTGTTTCACACAAAACAAAGTAAAAAAATATTTGTATCCCCATGACGCTTACTGATGTAATACTAGAAAACGGAAAACTAAAATCAAATTTGTGCTGCTCTGTATGGATATGTTTAACAGGTCTGACGGATTGGTTAAATATTCACTGGAAAAACCACATCAAAAGTGTCAAATGTTCACCATTCAAGTAATCAAAAACAGCGAGAAAGAGGACCAGTTCGCCTAAAAACAAAACCACCTAGTAGCTTCAGTTGTTTCAAGTATGAGTGTATACGAAATTGGGGTATGCGCTGATTTGAAAGAGAAACTCACCTCAACACATGGCAAAATTAGCTGAGAATTTAATGCGCTGAAAGAGATGGACTTTGAAGAATATCCCCTATTAAAGAAATGCTGGAATCAAGACCAGGAGAGATTTGAGTTGATAATTCTGACGAGAATAATTGTTCAACCATATTGACCAAAGTTTGGCGGTTGCTAAATTTTGAGAGTCTTTCGAAAATAAGAAATGAATTTGGTATAAATGAGTGATCACACTTAGAAATTCAATAAAATATCAGGCAATGGAAGCATGTTGGTATTCGCTTTTATTTTGTTTGACTTGGGATCATTTAAGCTTTTTTGGTTGTTAACACCGAAAATGTAATATATTCCCCAAATTGGGTCAGGCAAGCTTTCCCATAAGACCTTTAACACAGTTAGATCATTCTGTACATTTCGCTTATTCTCAACCAAGAGGCAACTCAAATGCATCGAGATGGTCTTGCTGGCTTCCTTCTGCTGCGATCCACATCAGCCAGATGATAGCAACAAATAATTGCTTGACAATCGGTATTCATCTCGCTGGAATTCTGTCTCGAGCCCGGGATGTGGACACCTGGACACATGCTCACACACATGCACAAGGAGAAACACTCCTTTAGCAAATCCGTTTTCAATCGAAGGCTTGTTAAACTCCTTGGTTTTAGCAACCAAAAAACGTTTTTACAGCGTACCTTATCTGGGTTGTTTACGAACGATAAATGCTTAAGCGGCCAACTAAAATACAACATACCACATGTAGCATTTTATGGGTTATTTTCCTCAGACTTCCTATGAGAAACTGGATTGTGAAACGCACTGCTAACCAGCTGCATGTGCGTTAAGCTCGACCCAAGTTGATCCAGTGGGATAATGGGTTTTACACATCGTTTTTTGTCTACAATCTTAATATAATTTGCATTTTTCTCCTCTGGTTTCTGATTCGTATCGAAAATGTTAAAAATAGCGTCGGGGAAACCTCGAAACATTTATCTCAACGCATTTATTGTACTGAATGACTAAACCCGTCGCTCGATTCAGGTGGCTGAATAAGTCTGGTCTCACTCAGATTGGAAACGTTCACTAGAAGGCCAATGGTGGACCGTGTGACACAATACTGAATAAATCATCACAATCTCTATTGTGCCACATCAAAGCAGACCATTCCTATTTACATGGTATTTCAGTTATTCGATATGTGCTTGAGATGGTTAAGTGAAAAGCCAGAATGAAGGAAACTAAAGAAATGGCTTGCATGGAATCAGGTTGTATTGTCGGATAAAGGGAAGCTGGTTCTGATTTGGAGGTCTTATTGATATCTAAGGAGTTAGTTGGTGCAAAATGTATGCATGTGTATTTCAAAGTGAACAACACCTTTTATAGAACACATTTAGAAATAGTCATTTTTCAATTAGAATACGGCCGGGAATGTGACCTTCCAGAATATACAAATTCAGGAATTTCGGGCTATGGTGATTTGGTTAGACCCTACGTTATGCCTAGTGAGCGCTTTACGTTTGTCATCCGTGATAATCCATTAATACGAGAAAACTTGCTCCGTAGCGACTGATAGTTGAAAATGGAAGTGATGTCGGATAGATGAATTGAAACGTTTGTCAAAAGGCATCAAGAACAGCAGTGCATATTTCGACCGTGTTAGGTCTCATCAGCAGTGCACCAATCCATCGACCAAACTAAGGACTGAACCCGGGAGTTCACAGACAGAGTGCAAGAACATAACCCACTCGGTTACCGGATAGCTGCTAAAAAGATTCCCATTTTGATTATACACGAATTAGGACAAAGCATCTTTGCGAGCCTCATGCGGGCATCGCACCGCACTCATCTCAGTACCAGCTTCCAGCATAAATATTCCAACCGGATTACACGTAAATTGATAGTAATGGCAGATTTGAAATGAATAATTTTGTCCTGTAAAGAAAAAAAGAAAAAGATGACTAAAAACCTAGGAAGAACTGGTCAGTAGTTTTGACCTGGTTAGGTTTCACCAGCTAAAGACATCCAACCGAGTCGAAATAGCTGTCTAGTGCTTCCTAACGGTTCAGGTTACGCGTGGTTTGGACGATGAATTCATAGCATAGAATATTTCACCACTCTCTTCCAGAATGTACTCAAAGTTTATCCTATGCAGCAGGATAATTTGTCTCCACTGTCAACATGTAGAATTTAGTTTATCAAATGATAGGGCAAAATGAATAAATTTTTCAGAATTTACTTTTTTAATTATAAAGCGACTGAATTATCAGAAAATAATTTTGGAATATTCTGTTTAGTCCAAAGGGACTGAAACCACTCACTAGGTTGTTGACACTTCCTAAATCCATGGCTAGAACCTTCACAAAAAGTGGCCACCAAAAGGGTCCCAGGAACTGCAGTCCAAGAGTTATGCGGAAAGACTGGAATCGCTAGAACTGTACTCCAAACAGTATCGCCGAAATCGATGGGACTTGATTTTGGTGTATCAAATAATGTAAAACCCTAATCAACCATGTCGTTTACTATTTTCCTTGTCGCCTCAGGGGGCACTCAATCAAATAAGTGCTCCAAAAATCTCGACTAGAATTTCGGCGTCATTCATTCGTCCTCAGAGTGTGCACTACTTGGAATTCTCTACCACTCCACGTTTTTTCTGCACCGACAATTGATTCCTTCAAACACAAAATGAATGAAGCTTTGACAAGTCCTAAATTCCAACATCCGTAGCAGTACACGAAACAAAGATAAATTCCGCTACATTCTATGAACCGTAAATCGATTCATCTGTGCTAAACCCTATTGGACTAGAAAAGCAACCACTTGTATTTCCCATATAAAATCTTTGACTTTGGTTTCGGCCTGCAAAACTAGGCTAAGTGCCATATGGTAAGTAATGTGATCCCCTTGAAAAGATAATGATTATCGGCGTGATGCTCAAGGATGAGAGTTGTACTTTCCACGCAGTGGATTCACGGTTCGAGTACCAATATGGACACAAACAGAACAAACTGGCTGCACGTTTTAACAAAGACCGTCCGTCTAACTAGTGTTTCCTTGCAACTGAAATCAGAAAAGACTATTTGTCATCATGAGATTCGGGGTCGGGTTGTTTAACACACAGCACTCACAAATGTGTTAGGTGATTTCGTTTATCTTCAATGATTTATCATCTGAAGTGTGTGCCCTACACAACTGGGTAGAAAGAGCAATAATCATATACAAAATAGTTGAAGGGAATTTGGAGCCGATAATGTTTTGTCTATGTGTTCCTCAGACCCAATATGACTTCAGTTGCTGAGTCTGGACAGGGTGCCGATAAGTTGAAGGAGGACCGGTTAAATCATACAGTGTTTATGTGAACAACAGGAAGCAGCACAAGTATGAGTGATTACCGCTTGCTCTGTGTCTAGGGCAGTTGCTTTGCAGTTGCTTGAATTACTTTTACAAAAACGGTGCTGAGGGGAATCGCCCAAATGAATCCCAGGATTTAACTTTACCCAGCAGTATATGAAGTTCGATATAACATGGAATGAGTGTAGCTCGGGATGTGTGAATATGGAGTTCTATCAAGATGGCTCGTTCAAAAACATAACAGTATACTCAGTGACGAAAAAGAAATTTTTCCTAATTCGTACTAGTTCAAAAATCCGTTTCACCTCTCATTCTGTAATCGGACGTGTGTCTTTCATTGATGATTTTTACTAAATTTACATGGGTTACTGTCTCACTACATAAGGGTATTTACATTCAATCGCAATAGATGAAAGCACAATGATTACGAAAGCTGTTCCTTTAAGTTTTCACGCATTCTGTCGGGGTAACCTATTGAGAATTACGTTGCTTTCTGGTACTTTTTGGGATTATATAACTGTGAATGCAAAATCTTTAAATGGTAAACAAAACCTCATTCCTGGAAGATTAAAATCTTTGTTGTAGAAGCGTTAGTTTAATTCAACTACATTTTCTAGCAAAGCCGTAACCCGATTTGAAAACACATGCTGTCGTTGTTGGTCTTCTTTTCAAACAACAGAAGAAACATTGTTAAAACACATTTCTGTCAGTATTTAAAAGCCATACAGCACCGCGAGAACGTGATTGTATTTTTTTATTTGAACGTGTATTCTTCACATTGTCGCTCATCCCTGAAAATCTGTTTTAATTTTTTCTAACTTTACCGGCAGTACATATCTACCCAATAAACCGGAATTCGAAATTGGACAAGATGAGGAGTTAGTTCGATTGCAATAACTGAGTTGACTCTGCTGACTGGCACTTCATGATAAGGTCCTCTCGCTTCCGAGTTCACATAAAAGTTGTTTTCATTTATTTTGTCAAATTAGAGCCTCAGCTTATCTAAAAATTCAAAGGAATTTAACTTTCGAACTGTGAGGTTGACCGAAAAACCTTTCCAACGAATACCTTTTATGATCACATTTGGCTGCTCACAAAATGGAAGCTTTTGTGCATTAAAACCAAGCTTTTCCTCATTCACTTGCCCAATTGATTCGTCTAATCATGTGATTATTCCAACACTCGCGTGCAGTTCTCTTTTGTTCAGTGTCAGTAAACTAAGCCAAAGTTGGTCGTTCATTAAGGAGCACCTACCGCTTTATCTGTGGTGGCAAATGAACACACTTACACTGAAGTAATCAACCTCGTAAGACTGCATCGGTAAATGCTTTCATTTCGGTCGACATCACTGGCGGACATCTACTGGGAAATCTTAACTAACTATAGCTGACTGACCAACTAAAACCCAGTCACATCAGATCCACCAACAAAAGTTGCATTCACAACTGAAAACCGCCGCTCGACTGAGAGGCATTCTTTCAGATTAGCTCAATTACGAAAAGACAAATGTGTTACCGGATGGATGTCGTTCTCCTTCTCTCGCTCTCTCACACACCAGTCACTCAAATCATCAAAATTGAATTTGCCCTCAAAACATTGAAGCAATTTGACCGGAAGCCAACAGAGAGCCAAATACGGTCCGCCTCGCGTGTATGTTTTTATTCGGTCCCGTATACACCGCCGTTACGTGTATGCAATCACACTTGTCCCGTTCACGTTCGCACTTGCACACGCGTGTGCACACACAGACAACCGCGTGTCGCAAACATCATCATTGCTCGGTGCAATCCGGACTGAAATGGCCGATAACTTAATTGTCTCTGGAGGGCTCTTCAGTAAACCGCAAAAGACGACTTGCCAAATGGAGCTGGTAAAATCGACAAGTGTGGACGTTGCACAATTCAGGGGTGGCTTGTGTCTGTGCGGGGGGGGAGTATAGTGCTGGGAAAAAAATCAGTCCAATGAAGATAGTGGCTTGCGAATCCATTTGTCAAAACGAGGTGCTTGTTCTGACTGGTCGCGAATAAGTGAGAAAGTGAGCCAAATCTTCCACTATATTTTGCTTTATGATGAAAACGGGACTTTCGGTTCGATTGAATGAGACGATTCATGCAATAGCTCAATCAATTCATTCATCCGGGAGCTATGTTTAGCAGTTTTTGCTGTGAACTGTGGATTTGATAGTAATGATGATACATTTACTGAGAGAGCAGTGTTCCAGATTTGGCCAACGGCCAAGTCTCGGAACACCGGGGTATTCGTCTATGGACTTATAACTTTGTTCTGTTCAGTGACGCACATTATCCCTGGAGTAAATTAAAAGTGGATCCTTGATGATGCTCAGTTTTAACGCATACAACCAACATTTTTTATTGAAGGTACATCTAAACTATTGACAAGGTAAAATTGATACTCGTCTCCGCACAGATCAGTTTGATTTTCGAGACCAAAGTTGTTTTAGTTTTGTTCACTTTCCCTTGATGTTGATCAACCGGTTCTTATAACATTTCTGACTTGCGACCGAACGTTCGCGATCTAAATACCGGAAGTACCAGCGAAATGGCTATTCACGTTTTACAAAGGGTAACACAGAAAAGGCTGTTTAGTACTGATCTCTCTCGATCATGACTTGAAACACTCCTCCAATGAAGCGATCTTCATTTTAGTTTGCGATTATTAAATACTTTATGAACAAAAATGAATGAAATGAAAATGACAAAAAACCGTTGATGCACCGAAAATGATGGTAACTAATATAAAGTTTTGAAGTTTGGTAATTTTTAAACTAGAAATCCTAATATCTGATAGAAACCAGCTTTCCCGCAGCTCGTTCCTGGGTCGGTTAAATATTACATGAGTGGCACAGCTCACATGGTTAAATATGGTTAGCACACATTCAAATTCAGCTGTTTTACAAGGTCAGATTGTTTTTTGCCTCACGAAATCTGAGTAACCGAAGCGCGGATTCATTCGGCACTGGTACATTTTAGACCAAGGAAATCTTAGTAGCTGGATAGAACGCTTTCGATGGGGAATCAAATTGTCATTCCAATTGTGTCAGCTTTCGGACGATTCTGTCCCTCCACACTCCAGCATTTGTAGGGATATGGTAATGACAAACGAAATTTCGTCTTTTTTGACCGTGGCTAACTGTGTGCTTTTGTCCAGTGCTTTTCATTTCATCCGTGACCTGCTAAAGTAACAGTTACACCTTACGAATGACTTCCAATCACCAAGGAATTAAATAAACTAAATACACTTTAAATGTTTTATCAACTATAACCGACGGTGTGTTCATTTAAATTGGTCGAAGCTGAACGAGCACAATGCACTGTTCTCTCGGATGTCACCCGCCGACTAAGTAGAGCTCGAAAAAAGGAGCACAAGGGAAACATTAGTGGTTTAGGTCAAGCCTCAACGATGCCGCTTGTAGAATGCACACCTTAATCCCTGTAACCTGTTGACGATTGCGGACATAGTCTAAATTGCGTTGAAGTGAACCCCCGCTTCTTGGTTCAGATTTCGTTTGATCTTTAGTCAATAAACATGCTGTACGTAATACATACTCATTTGAAACGCACGTTAGATCAAAAAACAAACTTCAAGAAGTGTCTTTCTTCTATCGATTTCCTCCTAAGTCGCACTACACACAGCGTGATCTCTCGTATGGTACATCGTTCTTGTATTTGAACAAAACACCATCTCTTTGTTAACGAGCCTCCGTGTTCCTATCAGGATCGAGTTCGTTTTCAAATCTTCCCAAGGTAATAAGTAATTCAGGGAATAATGATCAATCAACCCGAACGTACCACTGTGCAACGTAGATGTCTGTTGAGCCACCGATTTCTTGAACATCAAGCTTCAGTAACACTGACACCTTCACCTGATGGTTCGATCATCCCAATCGTATGTCGGCAGAATTTATGAGACACTGGGACTATCATCAAAATCTGCCTATCAGTGCGTAACATTTTAGACCTCCATCATGGGAATAATGAAAGTACTGCTTCGGGTGATAAGAACACAAGTGATATATGGTCTGTTCACTCTCACGACACACAAACGAATCCAAGAGTCTAAGCATAGTTCACCTATTTTCTTTTTCTGCTTTTCCAATTAAGACCAACACGGCAGGATTGGGAGCTCGACAAAACCGTGATGACAAGATTTCGTTGTCTCAGTCTCTGATTAAAAACGCCATTTGCTTCATAGCTATTAACACATGCAATAATATCAGTGATAATAAAAGATGATGGGAGATATGACATTGCCTTGCACTTGCACAATACAGCAGCTATATAACCCAAATGGGAGATTATTTAGAAGCGATATAAGAGTGTGAATACAGTATCGGAAAGCATAGCATGATGTATTCAAGTGACATGGTGAATGGGGGGGGAAGGTGCTGTAACTACTTCTGACCAATGTAGGACAGTGGAATGGCGATAAAACATTTCGCATAATCGACTTTTGGAAGAGAGACTTGAAGTGCCCCAGTCCCTGTTTATCATGTTCCGAGGGCCACTAATTGCCTCCGTTGTTGCTAATGTTCTTAGCTAATAGCTCGGCGACTGTGTGATGGGACTTCGACAGTGAATGTTGAATGCGCGACGACCAAGGGCACACACAGAGCATGTAGGGGGTAACGCAACGCTCACTCACATTCATGTCCAAAGGGATGAATGATTTCCAATAATTTACAACTCTATCTGAATTTTGGATTTGCAATAATGGTTCTACATATGCACGAAAAATATCATCGTTTTTCTGCGAGTCCAGCAGACGAAGTATGATTTTTATATGGCATAGGTTGGCAATGGCACAGTCACTTGCTCCTGTTCATATCGAGAGTACCGGCTGAGGCACAAGAAAATTGGCGTATTATAAGTTTATTTGTCTAAAATCATTGGATTAAAGATTATTGACAGAAATTTTTTAAACTGGTCAGATTCAAAAATAAATATAAACTGTGTTTTCCGAAATTAGATTAACGGTGTCAAGTGAACATAGTGAATTATCTACCAAATGCAATTTTGGTTGCTTTAAAATCTCTTATCTACAAATGAGAACTTCGCTAAATTTAGTGTTGATGAATATTGCCAACCAGGATTAGACGTTCACCAAATGTGTTGAGTGCTGCTCGTTTGATCGAATCATCTCAAACATTGGTGGGCGTTTTGAATTTTATTGCTGGCGGATGTCTTACATACATATTTGTATAAATCGTGAAAAGAAAACGATTGAGAGAAGAGCAAGGTTTATGAAGTTAAAAAGGACATTTGTTTTAAATGATAGAAGTGTGTATTCATCAGGGTAAAAAAATGTATGAGAAAAAAGGCAATAGTTATAAAAATGTTGTATGCAAAACTACAGTTTACACACCAACGTTCGATCTCAGATAAAATAATCCCCACAAGACATATTTTTGTTTTTGTAATCACCGAAGAAAAAAGGATTCATCTCAATGAAAACTCATGCAAATCTGGAGTAGATAAGCTCTACACAGTACCACTGAAATACGCAAAAAGTAGTAGTGATAAAATGATTAAAATGAAAAGACGTGTAACGTTCTGGGTTGCATAAAAGACGAGCGAAGTTGTATACAACTAGTCATTTTGCAATTTTCTTTTACCGTGCAATCTGGAGGAAACATTTTTTTAAATGATTGAGGTTTTGAGGACAGCTTCGCATGTGAGACTAGACTTCTTCGAACTATGCAAAAAACAAACAAGTACCTCCGACATAACGCCTGTTTTAACATCCTCACTCTTTTAATGGGCATGCATTTGAAAACTCGGTGTGATGAGGACGTCGTCATCAATCGCCTGGTAAACTGTTGAAGTAGAGCTTGAGAAAGTACACTCAGTCTAATGTTATTCTTAAGTCCTCGTCGTATATGGTTTTGGGTGACTTTATCGGAAAGTGAATATACTGGGAATGTTAAGATCTTGAACAAGGGCTTGTCATGCTAATTGCAGTTGTAAGGAACAAATTTGTTGACGCTCGGAGCATCATTCAAGGGCTCTTGGTTGATGGAACGTCTCATCTTGATTGATGAGGCGGATTACTGGAAGGGTAATTATGTGAATTGGAATGTCGAACGACCAAATAATTAACGCGGAAACAACAGTGACTTTTCTCTGTAATTCCTACAGCTATATTGGGTTATAAAGACACCAGTTATAAATCTCTTGTACTGAAATATCTAGGGCTCCGGTTCAGGTTAAACTAAAGAGTTATTATTCTGTTCCTCGTCAGTCTGTTTCTTTCACAACCACCGGCTAACCCACATCGTCGCAGCGGTGATGGCAATGTATCGCTGTCCACAGCGTGACATCAACACAATATGTTCCATATTATTTGTATCATTTAAGTAGACTAAGTACTTGAGTTCCCAATGCATGTATCTGTTATCGTGTATAAAACCAGGTTCTAGTGTACTTCGAATAACCTACCTCTCGAAAATTCTTTATAGACCTTAGTTGACCGCTTCAAGGAATAGCCTCTTGAGTAGGGCGGAATTCTTCCAATGGTGCACCAAAATAAGGTTTTTGGACAATGTCACTCCTTGGGAAACTTGAATGCAATACCACATTTTTCGTCAAAAAAGCTAGCAACGGCCTTTTTGCCAAATGGAATACGCAGAAACAATACGCGAGATGTGTGAAGATATGTGGAAATCACCTTCATTTTGTTCAGGCAAATAATAGGAACTTTCAGTGATCAAAATGAACGGAAGTGATTACCAGGCAACTTTGTAAACATCATTAAATGAGTTTGTGAATTGATGCCCAAGTGAATATGTGTGATAGACGAGCGATTCGGTGAAATACACTTTTCGTTAAGTATGTGTGTGAGCGGGATGGGGTCCCAAGCTACGCCATTGATACGCATATTGTGATCGCGGTCACACTCCCGCAACACTATTGCATTCGGGTCTATAAAAAATGTTCACGTCACAATTATTGACGTCACTTTGTTTAATGATGGGGTGGTGGTGATGATGGTGGAGGAGCAAGGGTTTATTCGCTGTCTTCGGCGTGCTTTGGACCCTGTGGTACGAGGTTCTAACCCCTCCACCGCCACTCAACTTTGTTGGTAGACAGCTTTGCTGTCTCGAGTTCTATACCATACCTCACCGAACGGGGTTTTAAGTGGTTCACCACTCCAAGCTCCAGGGCTTAGGTTGCCGGTTTCCATCACTGAACAGCAGATTTTCATGACTATGAGGTTCTACCCTGTCCACTGTCTATCACACGCCGCTGTGTAATATTAAAGTTAAATGACCGATTAGCAAAATGATAGGCGATGTGGGCTACTGCTTTCTACTAAACTGCATATCGGTAATTTGATGAAAAGATGTAACCAACTAGTACATACACGATCTTTCCATTATCGAGCAATTGAACCGAGTAACTGGTTGAAACGGTCAAATCGATACTAGTTTCGTCAGTAACTGATGTTGTCACCAAACAAAGAGGTGCTAACCAGTCGTGATTATTTCTTTATCGAAGGTCTCTTGAACACATCAGGTTATATAAATGAAGCTGATATCCTTCTATCATGCCACACGTTTTAGAGTTAGAAGTGGATAGAACATCCATAAGAGTCTCCGCCTCAACTAATATTATACATAGCCAATTTCCACGGGAATCTGAACAAGTCGAAAATTTATTTGCTCACAGAGTAATCGAAACCGTTTACCACTTGAACCCCAAAAACTAGTTGACCCTAAGCACTTGCCACCAATATCGCATTTCGAGTGCCTGCTGTTAACTTCGTTTTGCTTTCTTGCAGCCAATTTAGATCCCCGTCTTGCTATTCTCAACACACCGTCGTTTCAATGCTTTTCTACATCCACCCATTTTGTGTCGTATCGCAATGGTAAATGGATTCTTTTTTGACCTGTGCTTGTTTTCTATGTGCAAACTTAACAGGTTTCAGTGGATTTGAGGTAAGAAACTTCACTGCCCCAAAAATTATCGGCTATCATAGGAAGATGGAATAAATTATCTCCTGTGTTCTTCATGAATTTCGGGTTCCAGTGTATGCGCAGAATATATTTTTAAAGAAGAAACCGCGAGCAATAAATTTCACTGGCATGTCTGTTATATCGTCAAATGTATTTTGCCCATGAACAACGAGCTTGAGTGCACAGTGTTGCCCATGCCACCTTTACGAGAAGCCATTCGAATATATGATTTTAATGACTTGCCATTTACCTGCATAGAATGAAGATTGTCAGTATTTATGGCAACAATAAATTACAGCACATTGCGGGTAATATAATCAAGGAGTCTATCAAATGCTGAGGCAGTAAACATTGTTCAAAATGCATTCACGTGCAACTTTGTAGGCGGGTAGCCGAAAATCAGGACGACGGAGGCGAGATACCGAAACAATAGAGCCTAATTGAAATTTTCTATCTGGTGGATTTAACCGCCGTAGGATAAACATTTCTTCGTCAAACCTATTTAGCATGTTACACGGATTGTTGTACCTAAGAGCTGATGGAAATGCATTCGATAGGAAATCACTGATAAGTCATCATGCTTTAAACAAAACGTTTTTTTATTTCTGCATCATCATTTAATTGTTTGTAATTTGAATATTAAATAGTATGGTTCACCAGTTCCAAAATTGATCCGTCTGTAAATAAAAGGGAGTTAAAAACATCGTATCATTGCCTTGATTTCAACGTCTACAAGTAAAAAATAATCTCAGAACGAAAACGACTTCAATTGCAATAGAATATCATTTTCCCCTTCACTATACTCCTATAATTATTGAATATCCTTTACCCTTTATCCATTTCGTCAACACACGAAGACATGTGGAAAGAACTGGTCATGGATTTTGCATGCTGTCATTCAGCTGTAAACGCAGTAGGAAACTACCTTCTGGTGCGGTTGCCCAGCATTTTATAGACTCCGATCACCATGTGAACGCACCCAAAGCGTTTTGAGTCATTGCGAGGCTTCGAATTCTACATGCTTTGCGATTTTTAATAGCTATAACTATCCATCGCTTGAATCAATTATGACGCAACTGTTGTTGCCCTTTTAATGATGATTTCACACTTGATACCACCTTACCATGGTGTGTGACATGACCTTCCCTCCCCCACTACATTCACCACATTGCTTGAATCAGTTCACGTCCATATCAAATTTGGTCTTTTGACTTGCTCTCAATCCCTAACCGAAATTAAATCACATAACTCACTTGTTCATCACACTCTTCAAATGACCCACCTCAATCTCTATGTTTCTTCATTTTACAGTCTCATATTTTTTTTCGAAATTAACTGTTTCATTTTTCTAGCTGACACCCGAGAAATCTTTTCTACCTGCCTCGAGAAATCTCTGCTGAATCAATATTGAGTGTTGATCCCAAAATAGGTACATAGCCTATTCTCTTTTATTCTCTGTTTCAATGTCAGCCTGCACAGGATCTCTTGAACACTCATCAAATGACATGCAAGTACGTTGTACCGTTTACTCTGATTTGACACTGCACTCCAGTTTACGTATCTCATATGACTCAATTACACTCAATTAATTTTTTCATCCGTTTCAGTCATCTGTGTTTATCTACTTTGATTTCACAAAAGAAAGAATAATTTGTTCCGCCTAAAGTAATAGATATTAAAAGGCTGTAAGCCCCATCGTGAAAACAATTGTGATTAGCAGTGAATTGCAGTGTAATGGCCTCATATTTTCCTTTTGGACGCGCTTACCTGCTACGGTTTATAAATAGCTTTATCTGTTATGTGTTTGCGTGTATTCCTAGACAATGAGTCACACAAAAGTCTGATTGAGTGAATATTTAGACAATTTACCCCCCAAATTTGTACCATGCATCAGACTTAAACTAACAGTACTCCCTCTATATGATCTTTGCAGACTAGAATATGAATAACTAGACACATTTGTCTAACTCACATTTCGTGATGAGCATATTCTGGAATACACCAGCCGTTGCATGCGGGAACCTAAAATGCACACATTAAAAATTTACCATCATTGAAACTTTCTAATGAGAGTGATTTCCAACGCATACGTAATTTTTCATCCTTGGTCTCTGAAACTATTGATGTACCAAGAAAACCACCCAAACCACGGAAGTATGGGTTGAGCTCCCGTTTGGAGAAACAGGGTAACTACACTCGGGTGCGCCCTGTCAGTAATTGAATAGTTTTTACAAAAACAAAGTTTTGGTGTTAAATAAGCTGTCACAGACGCCAAGTGTCTATAGGTGCTTAAAAACAAACCGTTGGATGTCATGGTGATATAATAAGAAAATCAGCTGACGGACCATGAAGGGTATCTTTTGCACCAGATATCCACCTCCATTCTGATAGAAACCCAGGTTGTTAGAAAGATCTGAGGAATTTCTCTTTCAAAACGTTAGTACAATTCGACTTGGTGATTTTTTTCCATGCTTGCTCATTGTGCTTTGTGTTCTATAGCTTCGGAAACATTAGTGTTACTTATTTTGATTTATCTGATGCAACTGAGAGTTCTGCAGTTTTACACATATAGTATTAATGCAGAATTCTGCAATAATTCTGGCAAGAGTTTTACAGCAGAACTTCTAAAACGTAAAACCTGAATACCTAATGTAAACAATCCATCATTTTGCATTACTCATTTACAGCGTTATTGGAATATATACATATGAGCCAAGGTGAGCTACGGTGATATTTGAGGTGCAAAAGTAACCTTTATTAATCTCTTTTAATATGAGCTTTGCAATGTTTGTGGTAAAACAAATTGACTTTTAATAAGGAAAATCGGAGGAACAACGTATTTATCTTTGTGTAAATTAGAACAGCACAATAAATAAGTTCCTGAACCACGGTCAGTGGAAACAAATTATCCGATACGTCGTGGAATATCACGTCATCAAAAATGAACCTGGTTCCGTTATTTGTAAAATATATCATTAGTTAATAGGAGCCAGTTCTTGTCGTCCTTGGGTCACAACCGGAGGAGCCAATGAAGAACACAAAAACCATTAGCTTGGGTCGTATTAAATTATCTCTGAAAACATATTGAAAATTAAACGTTTCATGATAACAGCATTTTTAGCACTGATTACCACTACACCATCTGGAACCAATTGCGGTCAAGCAGTATGGCGCAAAAACATTAAATTATTAACGGTTTGCTGCTTATAGTGTTGGGATTTCGCGCTCTGAGTTAGTGTGTAGAGTCCAGCTTGCTTAACTTTCTGGTCACATAAATCCTCTGCCGAAGTTAAGTAAAATAGGTTAGTTGATGTTTTCATTATTTTTGAACACTAGTCCATTTATTTTTTATTCAAGTCCAAACTTTGCAAGTCATTTCATTGTTAAGATGCTCTTTGATCTACTGATTTATTTGCCACATCTATTTTCAATGTTGAGTCACTAAGATGCACCGTAACTTAAAAACAGTTCGTGTGAAATGTTTTGCATCTCACAGCTAATCCCAATGAATTACGAAGTCAGATAAATAAATTCCTTCCTAGTGGAAGAGGGTTTGTCATCGCAATTATTCATCGGAGAAACAAATTCTCACATTAACCAAGCGAATGGGGATATTTGAAGATTCAACCGTGAATTCAGTTTCTCACCACATAAACCAGATGGTATGCTCCGTGCCATAGAAAGAATCATTTACCCCCGTTATTTAGTATGTCACGAGAAGCTGATCGCATTCCTCACAACTTCGTGTTGTTTTATTTGACCAGGTTCTTATTCCAAGGATGTCTTTGCCGAATGCCCTAATTTTAATTGAAAGTGTTCACCTAATGGGCGCAACACGCTGGATGTATTGCCATCGATAAGAGAGCTTACAATTTCCAGTCACATCACTAATTCAATAGTAGAACGCTACCTAATGTCAGAAGTTTGACTAAATGAATAAATAACAGGGAGATATCGTGGGTTGAAACGGCAATTTCAATTTGAGTCCGTCACCAAGACCGAAAGTACTAGGAATGGGGTCATGGAGTATCCATGCGGTTTCAGTCTATCTTAAGGTTCGCTCAACCAGCCACCGTTAGAATTACAGTTCTACTCAAATACTTACCTTTAGCGCTACTCACTTAATAAGACGCCAGTAATGTTTATTAAAAACTTTATATTTTTCCAGCAAAATTCATCTGTCCCAAGAACGGTCATCAGTACTAATATTCCCTCACAATTACAGGCACCTGTAAGTGAATGAAGGAACTGTTGTTACGCAAACAGAACAAGCATATCAAATCTTTTACTTAGATTCAAATGAAGATCGGCGGAGGAGAACAACGGTAACCAAAAATTCCAATAAAACTTCAATATACATTCGCTATGGTGGCTAGCCGAACATACCGGTTTCAAGATAAACGTAATTTGCGACGTCTATAGGGAAAACTAATCAAAGTTGGCTACAATGTTTGCTAATTGGGAAAACATTTCAAGGGGTATTCTAACACCAATTTATTGATTTCATCCAGTTCCAAGACGACGTGCTCTCATCAAGATAAGAGGATGATAACTAACACAATTGAGTAACAAAGAGAATTACTTTCAGCACCAGTTCTTAAACATCTGTGACGGCATTGTGACTCAATTATGTAGGTCCTACACGAATGAACATCGGGGAATTATGAAACGGATAATTAACGAGTAGGTTTTTCTACCACAAATGGTCTGGTAACATTACGCTCGAACTCAAGCACCAAATATTTTTTTGANTCGATGAGCAGAATGGTTCGTTTGTGCTAAGGCTTTACCTAACAAAACAGGTTCCATTCTTCTTTGACTTCCTCAAACTGCACCATGCAGCTGGCATACGTTCGATAATACAGTGAAAGTAATGCGTATGCTATATGACCTTCAATGAATTGCATAGGATTGTGATGTGTTCAGTCTGCGTCACGTGAACGTGGAATTAGTTTAAATCCAGCACAGAACTTACCGAGTTTTTTCGGTCCCAGTGTTCATCTGGGACCTGATCGACCGGAATTATGTTCAGTTCGATGGGGCATAAAGTTCGCCTTATACCATTACATACATAACTAAGTGCAGAAGAAAGCGTATCTTAGTCGTGACAAGATAAGGTACTTCTAGCTTGTAACCCAATTTTTTGTCTGATCAATTTGTGAGCTTTCAGATTGCTGTTCCATTGTGTTTTTTTATAACCTGATTAATACTCGCTGTCCGTAGTGAGACAATCACCGGTGATTTTTGCTGTCTACTCCACAGATAGCTACCGATGGCCAGAGCAGCTCAACTCAACCCACACAAATGAATCAAAACGTTCATCATGCAACATAAGATAAAGAATGCAGATTAAACAGCAGACTGCACTGTTTTGAGAACGGTTTGATTTCAATGAATCACTTTTCGTGACCTGGAAAGTAAGTTTCGATGGAACATATACCTATCTAATGCAATGAAAATGTTCTTTTCAGGAAATGCAAATCCTAAACGGTAACCTAAAACGTTAATTTGAAAGACTCCTGGGTGTCAGTACATAGCATACTTGTTCACGTACCACTGC
>UZAN01040224.1:5906-32198 GCA_900618425.1 Echinostoma caproni
GGGATAAAAGAATTGATCGCTGGGCAGAATACTTCAACGAACAGTTCAGCTGGCCTAGTGCTAACCAGGCTGCTTCATCTGCAACTGAAGCTCCGTGGGCAGTGTCATGCGATCCTCCAGCAGAAGCAGAAGTTCGGTCTTGCATTCAAGCTCTGAAGCGAGGAAAGGCAACCGGACCGGGTGAGTTTCCTCTCACTCTTTTCAAGATGGGGGGGGTCTGATAACCTCGTAAGCTCTATTACTACCCTAATGCGCGAAATTTGGACGCAAGAACACATTCCTTAATTTTGGGGCGAATCAGTGATTATTCCCATTTTCAAGAAAGAATATCGCAACGACTGTGAAGACCACCGCGGGATCAGTTCAATCCCGATCGTCACCAAAGTGCTATCTTCGGTTATACCTCGACGTCTGACGCCCTTAAGAGAGACCAACATTCGTAAACAGCAAGCCGGATTCCGGCCTGACCATGGATGTATTGATCAAAGTTTTACGTTGCGTCAGGTCCTTGAACTGCGTCACACCCACCGTCGGCCAACGATCACAGTTTTCCTTGATCTGAAAGGAGCCTTTGACTCAGTTGACCGCAAAGCTCTGATGGGCTCCCTTCTTCGAGAAGGAATGCCCCAGAAGTACGTTAACCTACTGAGATCACTGTAATGATAGAGCTCCGGTCGTGTAAGAGTTCACAACAATCCAAGTGGGCCGTTCGTCACCAGCAGCGGCGTCCGTAAAGGATGCCCTCTTTCGCCGTTCCTGTTCAATTTCGTCGTAGACGAAATACTGGAGAACGCACCAAGTGGATTCCAAAACGTAGGTATTGAATGGGCAGCTGGAGAAAAGCTGTGCGATTTAGAGTACGCCGTTGACATTTACTGTTTGTTCAAATGTATTGAGACGCGCAAAGCGCACTTGATAGATTAACAAGTGCAGTTGCCGCATGCGGTATGTGCTCTGTACCTTCAAAGTGCAAAGTGATGCTGCGGGTCTGGGTTTCGTCTACTCCCGCTCTGAAACTAAATGGTGAGGATTGAGTTATGATGGGTTGCTTTTCCAACTTAGGTAGTTGCATGACCAATGACGGTAGTGCAGCAAGGGAGATAACCGCCCGCATTTTCAAGGCTCGAGTAGCATACGCAGGACTGAAACACCTTTCGTTCGTTCAGTCCTGCTTTATGGTTGTGAGACTCTGAATTTGCGAATAGAAGATATCCGTCAACTGAAAGTTTTTGATTATCGGTGTTTACGTAGGTTAGCCCATGTTGGATGGAGCGAACGGGTCAGTAACATGGAGGTCAGCCGTCGTGTGTTTGGGAGTCTATCAGTTATAAACCTGTTAGCACACCGAATTCAGATTAGTAGACTTCGCTGGCTAGGGTACGTATTGCATATGCCCAACTATCGTCTGCCGCAGCGCGCTTTATTCGCTGTGGCTAACCCGGACTGGAGGAAACCACGTGGAGGTCAACAGATAACGTGGAGACGAGGCATGAAGAAATGCACAGAGCCATTAGGTAGAGTAAGTGTCTCTCGCTTNTAACCTCCCGCATTTCCAAGGCTCGAGCAGCATAGGCAGGACGCGATGTTTCACTGAAGTTGAAAGGTTGTCTATATTGTGTTAGCGTTCGTTCAGTCCTGCTTTATGGTTGTGGGACCTTAAATTTGCGAGTAGAAGATATCCATCGACTAGAGGTTTTCGACTATCGGTGTTTACGTAGTTTAGCCCGCGTGAGATGGTGCGAACGGGTTAGTAATGTGGAGATAAGCCGTGGTGTGTTTGGGAGTCTATCGGAGATAAACCTGTTAGCACATCGAATTCAGATCAGTAGGCTTCGCTGGCTAGGGCGCGTCCCAACTTCCGTCTGCCACATCGCACCTTATTCACTGTAGCTGTTTCGNTGTGATGAACAGCAGACGGGGTAAACCCATAGTCGCGAGGACCTGCTGTTCAGTGGTTGAAATCGGCAAACTAAGCCTCGGAACTTGGAGCGGCGAATCACATAAGGCCCCGATAGGCTAGGCGTGGTATTGAACCGGATGACAGCAGAGTTGCCTACCACCAAAGTCGGGTGGCAGTGGCGGGACTCGAATCTCGGACCACAGGGTCCAAAGCACGTCGGTGACAGCGACTAAACCACTGCGCCACCACCACCCTATTAACGGCCGCAACACCCGGTATTCCCAGCCGGTCACCCATGCAAGCACTAAGCGGAGTAGGTGTCTCTCGCCTTCCAGGTTGGGGTGTGAAAGACCCTACAACTGGTTGGTTGGAGACATTGAAGAATATGGCAGCGAGCTGACAGCAGTGGTGTTCTTGTTGTCGTTTCTTATCAGATCAGAATGCTTGAAGCGGTATGTATGCAGAGTTCGATTGCGTACTGTGTGTATTGACCATAGAGGTTCACCTTCTTCCCCTTCCATTAAAATAGGTCCCATCCCTTTGTACCTTAAGTTTTACCACTAACCTTGTATGTATTGCTAGTTTAGCAGCGATCAGTGAAGTTCGCATCACTGTATTTCGCTGTACGATAATGATGATGAAAACAATAGTACTGTCAGGCACAAGGGACGATCGTCATAGTGCGCGAAAAAGTATAGGATACAATCATTTTTGAATATTTCCGCTTTTTTTAGTTTTTACCTTGACCATTTCGATCAGAAACATCGAATCCATGATACAAAATAGCCTGTGGAATTTCAGAAGGACTCTTCAAGCTATGTGTCATTTGGAGCACATTGTGATTCAGACCGGAGGTGACAAAAGTATACAGTGGCTTTCCGTTCGGCTTCTACAGTCACTGCTTAAAATCAAGTTCGACCTCTATACACCTTATCGGCATAGGTTTTGTTACCTTGCCAGATCGTTCAGAGCGAGAGACGAAGAGCAGAGACCGTCAGATCGTTCGACTGTCAGATCCGTGCATAAACGATTGAAAGCCTCGAGTGCATTACGCACTGAACCGCATGACAAAGGAGGAAATCATAATATTTTGAATGAAGAAAATGAAAAATACTCTGATCAGCTACATGGTGGTAGAGTGGGTAATATGTTTGCGTGCTACTTGTGAGGTCCTGGGTTCGATCCAAAGTCGGGTCCATTGATTTGCACTGCTCATTAGACCCAGCCAGGTCAAAACAACCCTACGGCACTTCCTAGCTTTGCTCTTTACACGATGAAATCTGCTATGAAGCCATAATATCGGAAATCAGGTTCCATGACACTGTTTGTTCACATTCTGGCCATTGACTGCTTAACAGATTCTTACGATAACTGTAATTTTCCCTTGGTCAATATTTTCCCATACTACCCAGGATGCGGTTAAAAATTTACTCGATGACTGGAAAGAAATAGAATCCCTACACAATTGGTGCGCTCCGTTCGTTTATGAGGCGCACAGTGCTTGTTGCCTTCCACATTCTCTCCCACCATGTCTCTCAATATGTGGCCATTTTATCTGAATATATTTTTCAAAAAAGTAGCGAAGTGTCTTTTACTTCTGTTGCTCATTGAATTTCAGCAGTTCCGAAATATGAAGTTAACTTACGCCGTTAATTTGGGTAATTCGCCGTTACTACATTTTGTCTTGCAGGTAAGCAAACAAATCGGTGGCCACTATGAGTTTCTCTATTTTGTTGCCGATACGAGTCACATCTGATTTAGCTGCTAAGGAAAGCAATTAACACGATAACCTGCTACAAATTTTCATATGATCTTTTGCATTTATCAACCGGAATTTCGTATATCACTTGGGATGTCAGTTACTATTGCCAGTCGTAGTCTCAATTATCTACCGGAATGTGAGTGACGCGTTAGTGTCCGGAGAATAAACCACACACTAATAGGATCGACCAATCAGGAGCCGTGCGGTTCAAAAAGGTGTGACAACGAAAATAAAAGCAGGTGGTTGGTGAAGATCTATTTAACCAATCGCATTTCTTTGTACCTATTATTGAATCCTATTGATTTTACTCAAAAATAAACTAACCGCTACTTCATCGGCTTCCTTCGTGCGTCTCGATGACGAGAGGTTTCGGCACACGAGTACCACCACTACAGTATCGTGTTTTGCCTGAGATTGTTATTTGTGATTTGAGATTCATATCCACTTGGATTACTAAACAGAGGGCGAAATTATAGCGTGGTTCAGTCATATTCTGACTAGAAGAGACTGTCTCAAATCGCCAAGCGTGAATTGTTCTTCCTGATCAACAAACTAAATCATTTGCACAGATGATGTGAGTGAATGAGTTTGAGAGTTTTGTTTATTTCACGGAGCTCTAAGGTCATCTTCTAAATCCGGTCAGCCGCTAACATATCCATAGTCCGCTAGAACAGAGAGAAGACAAATGCTGCAAGATGCTAACATTGCTCCTAATCTCCTCCGTAACTACAACTTAGCAGAATCTGATATTTACACGGGAAAGTTTTGCTAAGCACCGTTTATCAACAGAGCCTGTCAGGGGAGTAGAAATGGGTTCCAGAATGGGTCCCTTGGTCATTTGACTCACTAAGTAGTACCGCTTCGCTGAATGCTGAGATATTTTTTACTGAAATGTGGGCTTCATGCTTGTAGAAGTTATTACAATACAATACAATTCTGGTATTCATATGACTTGAACGACAGCATGAGGCCGAAAAGGTGTCCAATTGATATGAAATGCCTTGTTAATAATTAACCCTATTTCCTCTTACATCCAACTGCCCTCTGAGTCATTGACTATGATAACCGTTTGGGAATGTATTTCGTACATCAGTTGTGTCAACGGTCGATTCGTTCTGTCGATGTAATAGTCACCGTCCCTGTCACCGAAGGTGAATTGACATGTTCTACTTGGTCACAAGCGAAGAGTTTGAAGCACGGTACCACTTTACAGTATTTATCTTCCCTCTATTCTACCGATTTGAATAAAATGGACCCAGTATTTGAAATACTCACACTCGTCCTGGCAACACGCTCGAATGATGCTCCATTCTACTGACTTGGATAGAGTTCTATTTGGCGGCTGTAACAGAAATCTTTATCTAAATCCAGTGTTTGGCATACAAATTGATCGATGGAGTTAGCAGCACACTTTTGGACGGTTCTCACCGAGTAAATGGTGTCACGTTAGCCTTGCGACCGATGCATCCACAAAGGGAATTCAGTTGATTGGGTAATCGTCTCCGAGGTACCAATACACGACAGATATTAGTCATCACAGGATTGTGGCCAGTTGCTCCAGGCAGAGTTGAGTTGCACTGGCGATCGCAAATGCCCGTGGCCGATTAGTGATAAAGTTGATTAGGGAACAAAATCGCATTTAGAACTGTATTTCAAAGAACATTTAATCAAACATGAACTACTGATATAGTCGACCACGGGATATAACACCAAGGGAAAAAGCAGTTGGCTGACTGGCTCATTACGCACGAGGGAACACATTGACATTTTAAGACCTTTCGTAATATATTTTTGGTCAATTGAAGTAGTCTAGTGGAAGCGTTGTTGTGGACCGTGCTATCAGCGCTAATGTCTTCGACATATTAGTAAGTGAGCATTTTTGTGATATGCATTAGGCTTTTGAATATCAATGTAGAGTGAGATAGAAAATAAGGGGTGCAAAATACAATCATACAGTAAACATTAGTTTACAAATATGTTGGACAAACCCATCATTCAGACACATGACACAGTGTCGGTGGGTGATATCAACACGCACAAAAGTTAAACAGATTGAATGGAATACCTTGTTAAGGACAATAAAATTAAACTGAACGTTTCACAATTTCAACATGAGACTTCAATCGGCCAAACAAAACTTTTATCAATGTAATGTTTTAATTGATAATAACATAGTAAAGATAGTTGATCGACCTCCAATATGACTTTCTGTCCCGACCGTATTGATACGTGACGTGCCAAGAGGAATGAGTAGCATGCGATGCACACTCACTTGTGTGCGAGCTTTCAAATTACGTATGCGCACGTATGCGCACGTGTGTGTGTGTGTGTGTGTGTGTGTGTGTGTGTGTGTGTGTGTGCATTTCATATAAACCGGTTTGGAAAACGTCATGACGGAGGACCAATTTGATTCACTGTTGCGAACGTTCAGTGCGGCCTTAGCAAGTGTTTCCTGCAACTGTCATTAAATATTTACAATGGAGGGAATTACTGAGCGATGATAGTCTACAAACCAATGGCACTTGAATAATATTTAGACGAAATAACGTGTTATTCGGGTGCTATCAAGATAACTGAAAATTTTGACAGAACAAATCTCTTCTTCTGAAACGGAATTCAGGATGATCTGACCTCAGTCACAGATGTTGGACACAGAATTGAAAAGTTATGGTGTTTGCAACTGTCTATCGACTAAATGACTCGAAGATCCCACGGATGTCACCCCCAATTTGCGTGACACCAGTGAAAGGGACTGAAGACTACAGTCATTCCTTAGACATAAGTTGATTGACTGTGTCCTGGGAATGAAGGAATGGTGATGCGAAAGCTACGGAAAATTGAGAACAGACAATATTCTATCAAATCACTTATATGTGCAGCCATTGATCTAAAAACGGTTGGTCATAAATCGAATACACTTTGCGGGGGAGATATTTTCGTTGGTTTATTCGATGAAAGGCAAACTTATCCAAAATAGAGCATGATGTTAAATTGAAAATAGTATAAATTGTTTGGTAAAGGAAGCTGTAGAATTGATGAAATTTACCTGACTGATTTCTGTGATACTGTTTTACTATGAGGAATCGCACGGGTTTTACGCCGAGCTGATCCAGTGACACCGATGTTCTGACGCACATGCATGGAGGAATATCCAGAGAATTAAGTTTACACTAATCCTCCTCTTAAACGTCTCTGGGCTGACCTATTTACACTGTTTTCTTCCTCTGCTGACATTCCCTTATAGGTCACAACACATCGATTGCACGGGTTCACTATGTAATGGTTACTGTACCAAAATCTTTGAAACTCTTCGATTTGCTTTTTGGAAACGTCACTGTAGTTATTCTGCTAAGATGTAGTCTGGAGTTAGAGAAAAATCGAATGATCTGAAATCTGATCAAATCGTATGATTTGGTCAAATTTTTGAGAATGGAGCCATTGCTTTATGCCATGCAAACTTTCTTCATTTGCGTTTGTCACGGGATTATATCATATTTTTGATCATTTTAATGATAATAATGATAACCAACAAGTAGAAATTTCGTATTTGGACTTTATGCTTACCGTCGTGTTACTGTAAAAAAGATGAAGATTGCGTTTGACCGAGAACTGGAAAACGTGAAAGTCAAAGTAAGTGGGTTTGAGAAATGTTGTTCGTGCAGTGTACGGTTGAGCTGTACGCAGTAAATGGTAGACTGTTTGTGAAAATTATGTAATCCATTAAATAACCTGTGAATCAAACATATGCGTTACTAATTCCAGGAAGAGACAACCAGAAAATTTTACGAGTTTCAGTTACGGGTGCACATTCTCGTTACCCAACAAGAGGGGATATGTTTGATGCAGTGAATAGACGTTTTACGCTAAATTTTTCTCCGACATTAGTTATGACAAGACGGAAGGGCATTCTTTCGAAAGCCAGATGGATGTTAATTGGCCATGAATTCATATGAGCTGTTTTGATCAAATTTGGAGCATTGATCTTTGTTTGACCAGTTCAGATCCGGTTGTAATGTCACTGTATTCCATGTTCCGCTTTGTGATTTCAAATTTATGAATAAATGGAAATCTAACAAATCCAGTTTTGTCTATCCTAATGTGATTGAAAATTTTAAAATGCAAACTGCTTTTATAACTAATTGCTGCTGCTTCATTTCCATCTTTGAGTGACAATAGTTCCCAATCGCATGCATTTGGACCGCATTCACACAACAGGTCTGAACCGAGCACTTTCAGTCTCAGTTTTCCTTTTTGAGCCCTATCGTATTTGATTGGTCCATCATACGAGCTTCGTGCTGGTTTTCCTGAAAGTGTATCGTGTGACATACTGGCTGGCATAATCTCACAGCATTGGATCACCAAACGTACTCCCCAATGGTTATATACAGGTATTGATTGAACTCTTGCGGAGTATCCGTCAGTTGAGAAATACGTAATTCAGTTTCCATCGTCATACTTGCATATCTATAGCTAGGGTTAAAGAGCATTTACTCCAAACTTTTTGCCCAACTGCAATGTGCTTAATTCTCTTGTATCAATAATTAAACTTGCGTAATCCTGAATGTCACTATAATATTCGCAGTAGGTCGAACTTTACAGCTGAGAATGGCTAATATTTGATACAGAGCAGCATGAAAGTTAACTTTTTCCAAAACGTGATTACTGTTGTACCAGTTTTCTTAGAGATGGTGTTATATAAAGGAATATCGCCAAATGTGCGAATGTATCAAAGCAGATTTAGAACTAGAAAGCAATCCGGTCATATCACGAGACTGCGGAATAAGATTTAAAAAAAAAACAAGTCTCTGTCGGACGGGACGGTAAATAGTTCGAAAAGTTATGGAAAGTAAGTGATAATCTTAATTCTACTCATAGATATTTTGAAGCGGACTTTAATCCGTCATGATCTATGCAGAAAACTGATTAGCCACAACTGAAGGTAAATCGATATTCTTATCCAGTGTACCTCAGAAGAACTGCGTGCCAGTAATTGTTCCCCGGTCGTAAAGGCGTGAAAATTGAATTAGTTTTACTCAGCACAGTAGATAGTGTTTCAGATTGTACCACATAACACTTAAGATTGGACCGAAATTTGGCACCATGCTGTAAAATGTACCGGACTTTTCAGTTTTGGATCAATCAATCATAAAACAGATTAGATTTTTCGCTCACATGGCATCGTTTATAACCCTGTTTAACTACTGACGGTTGGAAAAATTAGTTGTCAGCGACCATATTTTATCTCGGGGGAGGGGAGGGGAGGGGCAGTTCGAGGTTAAACAGTCCAACAGTATCACAGTATACTTCGGAATTTCGTATATTACACTCATCTGGTGTACGTGTAAGATGAATTCAGTGATGTGCGTTAATCGTACTTCAAAATTTCTGATGATCTATTGTCTCCGGGCCTAATCTGATCTCCATTTTACCCGTCTCTGTTTGAACTAACAAATGAAGAACATTGATTTGCATCATGTATTTAGAGCTGTGCACTGCACTTCAACATATGAAAGTTAGAGAAACCCCTCATACAAGGGATAAAATCTTATTTAAATCAACATCACACTTGAATATGTCCGAATTTGTGAGCCATTGAGGACGATTCTTACCATTTGCATAGTTCGGCAAGGTGAACGCTAGCGACGTACCATGCTTAAACAGCTTATTCCTGATGTCCATGTTCAAAAGTGTAATTCAGTTCTCCCCTGGTTGATGAGATGTTGCGTTAAGGAATCCCCATTAATTATTTTCCAAAGTCAGAGTGGAGTGTATTGCTAATTTCATGCAATTACATAACCGCTCCTACTTTTGCCAAAACAGCTGGCAAAGCATTCAGAGTGGAACCGCAAAAAGCAAAGGTGTGATGCTGAACCACCCCATATATGTTTAAAAAGAGTTCATGGTTTCATCTGATGCAAACTGCGGATGAATGCATTTAGTTCAAGCGCTTGGCACTTATTCAGTCCAGTGTGGGTTTAGCATACGTATGCTTTACAGTAGGTGATATTAAGTTACCATGTTCTCTTTGTATTTCATCTCGCAAACAGCTGTGTTGAATGGTCTTTACTCTCCTGTATAGCAAAACCAGTAGCTCCTTTTAGCCAGTTGATAAAATACTAGTGAAATAAACGTATTCCACTTCCGAACGTTTCACTATGGTCGGTGGTGAGTGTTCAGGGTTGCGGCTGGTCACTCTTCCCTTGCACCTCACCGCATGCTTCCATACGACTAAGCGTCTCAAATAGATTCTGCTGACGGAGCCTTACTCACTACCTTCTCGTGGTGAAGCTATTTTCCACCAAAGTGAGAGGACGAATAGTGGACATCCAGGGCTCTAGCCGGGTTGGCGGACCATTGCAAGTTCACCTAGGGGAGTTGGCCAAAATCCATGATGCCAAAAAAAATCAAGAGGAAACAAACGAACCACACACAGACCTTCCTCGGTGTCGCAGTGGTCACCAGCTCGATTGGGCATCGAGGTGTATTGGGCACCTTGGACGTTTGACCCCGTCCGAAGAGTGTACAATTCAATGAATTGGAAACCGGCCCTCAATGGATTGCGGTTTTCGCATACCGCCCCGCTGCCTTGCTGGCCAGGCTTGGCTAGCCGAATGCTTTGGTTGTGTATTGCTCAAGAAAAATCACCTGCGTTGGCCAGGGCAACCTGGCAGTATTCCGCGCACATGCAAATCATGGAACGTTTTTCTTCTTCATAAAAAATATTGTACCATGCTTTGTTTGGCACACATCCGGCATCAGGCGTGTGCGAAATAATATATATATTTCACAATTCACGAAATACAATTTTAGATGTTTTCGTATTTCCACTTCATAGACAATTGAGTGTAATTTTTCTCAATCAAGATACATATTTTGTGAAATACAAAGAAACGACTCATTGTGATCGTTACGGCAATCCCGGGACATTATCTAGTCCAATTTCATCCCATGATCGAAATGAACTGTTCGATAACTTTGTGGCTGGAGCTCATCAGTAAAGTGAGGTGGACAACAGCCGCCTAGGAGGTACATTCTATCATACGCTGACATTTCATAGTCGAAGCCACAGATTGTCCAGATGAGTGAAATAACTTCGCGGAGACCATCTAAACGTACAAACATTTGATCCGAAATGGCGGAAGCCGCCAATTAAATGGCATGCACGTGATATGGAGATAAAAGGGAGTCACGGTTGGCAAGGGTCGGTTCGGAACACACGACTTTCGAGAACCGAATAATTTGACCACCTATCCAGTCCGCATCCTTACTGACCGACGATTGTTTGCTTATTGCAAACGTGATACGAAGAAAACTGCGCCTTGATCCAAACGATAGTAACCCACAACTTTGAGTCGTGCAGTTGTGAGGACATTGCACGTAGATACAATGTGTTTGAATACGCTGTTCGTTCCTTCTAATGCTCAAATCAGCCGAACTGTTGATTGAACACTTCCACAGGTTTCATTTTGAAATTTAAGTACCTTCAGTCAAATTTTCTTCCATTTCTAGTGTTCAAAATAAATAAAACCGCTATTAATTTTTGTGAGTTCCACGTTGATAAATACACATCAAGTGAGTGACTGGTTGACCGGGTGGTCTAATAAGCAATGGTTAAAATGTTTTTGATATTTCTTTCTGTGTGCGGATTACGATTACATTATCGCTGGGGTTGGCGACCATTGGCGATAGTTGTTGTTGAGTGCATTAGATAAGCATGTTTTAATCTGTCATCGATTTTCTAATTACTGCATGTTTTACTGATCATCAAACAGGACGGATCGACAAATTTCCGAGAGAAAAATTAATCTCATTCGATTAGATTAAATAAATGCTACTTCATATTATGTTTCTAATAAGTGAAAAGTGCAACTGATGTGTTGATGAGCGTGGATACCACAGATGGATCATGTGTCAAAGGTCAGAACAATTTCCTATTTTCCAATATTTGAGTCGGAAGCTTAGTTTCACAGAGTCATCATTCGCAGGACCTGGAGCAGATGGTCTGATAGATTTGGATTGTACTTGATTGTTCGGATCCCATTCATCCGCAACACACATTTACAAAAACGTCAAGACGTAGCAAAAGAAAATCAATATGGCAAACAACCTTGTTTCCAAAACTTCGTCTTCAGGCGTTTACAGTTGCAACTAAACTGGGTCCAGGTTAGAGAGAGACTGTTTGAGCGAAGTGGGTTATTTTATCTGCATCAGAAAATGCTTATCCCGTGATATAAAAAATATTCATCTGCACATGTAATCTTTGAATTTCATACCAGAATCAATGTGGCCGCGATTAGCACATCAATGATTGCGTGACCGATTTGTGCTCTCTGTGTCTACATTAAGGTGCCCCGTGGATGATGACTGATCATTCTCCCTAAAGTGGAACCCATAGTCCAACAATCTGCGTGATAGGTTCAAGCACAATGTATGTACCGGTGAAAACCCAATCAGAACTGCCCATCATTGACGTTTGTGATAGAACACTGCATGTGATGAGTTTCTGAAGACTGTTCACACATCGCTTATGATTGGCATCTTTTGAATCACATGAGTCATCACCTGAGCCAATATTCGAGTCATTGTTGTGTTCATCACCGTAATTACCATCATTATCGTTAGCACTAGCAGCATCCGATCCAACGTTATCATTACAGAATTAAGTAGTGTCCCCTTGACCACGAAGGCCTGCACTTACCGATCCCCTTTGAAGTCAGTTTCATCCTATCATTGTGAACGTAAACTCCAGACATAGGCAAACAACAAAATAATTTTGTAGACGGTTTTCCATTTAGCGCACGTGATTATACAATAATGCTCCCTGACAGAATCACATCCGACAGGAAAATATTATTCCCGATTGGCATCAGGTTCCCTGGCCGGAAGTTCTATTCCCCGAGCAAAACAAATGTTCGTAATCACGATGATTGCGCGCAATTGGTGCGATACAATAATCACATGGCGCTGAAATTCACTGTCAAAATGAATAGATGAATTCATCTCCCGATTAATTGTTGTAACATCTGAACAATATTAGCAGATTGAATGGGAGATTTGACAAAAACGCTCTGAATTTATTTGATCATTCCATGCCGTAATATTTGCAAAAACATCTAGATCTATTTGATCGGTCTAAATGTTCTATTTAATTCAGTCCTGTTATCGATTTTGTGTGGGCAATAAGTCACTAATTTAGCCATCTACTATACTCCGCGAAAAAATTACACTGCCACATCATAAACATTTTTATTGTCTTAGTGACAAATTGCCAAACGTTTGATCTGACCACTTTATTTGAAACGACTGAATGCAAAGGAGGACAGAACGGTAGAAGTATCAGATTGTAAATTTGCTGTGGTACTGGTAACTGCGTTCTGCACGACATTCAATCCAGCGAGTATGAGAGCTGACACTACAAGACCTCGACGTGCGAAGAAAATACATCTTATGTCAGGGTCAATCGATCACAAAGCTCAAGAGTCTGTAGATTTTTATTTCATCATTTTATATTTCACACATGTTTGATTCCGGATGTGTGCTAAACAAAAGCATGGTACAATACTTTTTATGAAGAAGAAAAACGTTCCATGATTTGCATGTGCGCGGAATACTGCCAGGTTGCCCTGGCCAACGCAGGTGATTTTTCTTGAGCAATGCACAACCAAAGCATTCGGCTAGCCAAGCCTGGCCAGCAAGGCAGCGGGGCGGTATGCGAAAACCGCAATCCATTGAGGGCCGGTTTCCAATTCATTGAATTGTACACTCTTCGGACGGGGTCAAACGTCCAAGGTGCCCAATACACCTCGATGCCCAATCGAGCTGGTGACCACTGNGGCCGATGTCCAGTTCATCGGATCATACACCCTTCGGACGGGGTCAAACGTCCAAGGTGCCCAATACACCTCGATGCCCAATCGAGCTGGTGACCACTGCGACACCGAGGAAGGTCTGTGTGTGGTTCGTTTGTTTCCTCTTGATTTTTTTTGGCATCATGGATTTTGGCCAACTCCCCTAGGTGAACTTGCAATGGTCCGCCAACCCGGCTAGAGCCCTGGATGTCCACTATTCGTCCTCTCACTTTGGTGGAAAATAGCTTCACCACGAGAAGGTAGTGAGTAAGGCTCCGTCAGCAGAATCTATTTGAGACGCTTAGTCGTATGGAAGCATGCGGTGAGGTGCAAGGGAAGAGTGACCAGCCGCAACCCTGAACACTCACCACCGACCATGGTCAGACTTTCGTAGGCTGAAATATTAGGTAGTGTTCGTACATTTCTATCATATGTACGTCGAAGTGTTTGTGCCAAGTAAGGTGCATTTGAGTTATTTAGCCTGTACAGTGGCACTTTCGAAACTAAATTCACTGACAGCCTAACATCGGCTGATGGACCGAAGGCGTTGCAACTGATTCTTTAGATTGTGAATGTTTTGAAACCCCATGACCAACTATGCGCAAATCCCCACGTTCACTTTGATCTTCCCCGTTGGCTGGCACCGAATCAATGCAAATTCACCACATTGGCTGTTCGGTACCTCGTTGGGCCACATTTGCGGACTATTCCTGTAACTGCACTGACAGGCCGAATTCCGTTACCTTGTCACCGTGGTCACCGAAATGTTGACATGGTGTAACCGAATATTTGAAATACGTTCGTTGCAACACCAACAAAAACTGGAAACAATGTCCGATAAGCGAGAAAAGGTACACATACAAAATGATGGAATTTTTGATTGCAAGTTGTTTTCACCAACTAATATTACAGCAATATTTGATACGGTTGTATAAATATATTATTTGAACTCCATAGTTAGGCAACCTCGGGTTTCTAGCGCGGCCCATCACTACTTCCGCACCAGGTGTTATCAGCTTTGAATATCCGGAATACTGTTGGCTACAACCCAAGCCCATTTACTCGTGTTGTGGTTGGTCATTTACCCAAAACTGAACTCGATTCTGATTGATGGAGTGGATTAACCAATCCTAGCAGTGTACAGATTGCGCGAACCATTAAATCACCATGTCCTTTTATCTTCTATGCTGAATAAACACACATGTGGAATTACAAGTATTCAAGGGACTATGGTTGTATAAGATAATAGAAACTCATTTTCCGAAGGCTTTCACTAACAGAGCATATATACAGTGAACCTTTAATTGATTATAAATTGCCCGTTCAAACTGGAACTATAGCCGTCGAACACGAAGATCAACAGATCGTTGTGACGGATTAGCATGAGTTACACCCGGATTACACGTGAAAAAAATCACAGTCCAACACCGACTGTGGATCTGTGCAGTAAGTTTAACTCGAATGAGTCGAGCATTTTTCGATCTTTGCAACATGTTTAACAGCTAGAAATCTAACGATTGAAACATTTCACAAACAAGAGAGAAAGTGTACTCCATGCTTATGTGTAGTGAATGTGTCTCATTCGATTGACTATCCATCCTGTATCTGTTCGCCAAATATTTCATTGGAGTGAATGGTAGAAGCTTTAGTTAGGATGCTTAGCTAGTGTATGGCATGGGATTTCACAACTCCGCGAGTGATCGAGTGCTCGTAAGTAAAGTCGAAGCACATGCAAATTCAATTATTTGCGTTTTTCCTACCTGAACGCGATTGCACTTAAAATCCTAGGGAATCTTGTTCTCGCGCATCTATCAATAACAACCACTTACCATAATCTTACCTATTCGCCGCATATTCCTCTTTGTATGTAACACGCAGACTACATTGGGCATCACACCTAACGTGTTTAAGCGCTGTTTGTGTGTCTGCGTCTTATCAATCGGGATATACGCCTAACCGGTGATCCGGCTAGATTTACATTCGGCAAACTCTAAATTAATCTATTGGTATGTAATACATCGTCCATTTTTGCGGCATTTCTCGTTCGCATTTTTTTCACTTCCTACCGTGCACAAATTGTTAACAACCCCACCCTGTTTTTGCGCAATTTATCGGTAACCAAATCACCCATGTTGTTCAATTTTGATATTGTTATCATACAGCTCGCTGGCGTATATCAAACTGTAAGGAGTTTGATTATGATATTGCAAAACCAGTTTATCCCCAGAGATGAGAAATGCTGCATACCTCACTCCATGAAAATAATAAAGGTTTCTAAGAGATTACAAGGCACATGGATTTTTATTGTTTATGACTAAAACTCAACCGTAATGGTAAATAAGTTCTGGTTTATTCGAACCTCAAAACTGTTCCACCGATGAATCATAACTGCCTTCAATTAGTGGCTAGGGTGAGATACTCGCTTCAAAATGAACCCCCGAAATTTGCTCAGGTGTTTTAATTTGTGCTGTTGGCCAGTCAATTCATGATCATCATATCCCGTTGCAGAAACACGTTCTTTTGAGGCGAGCATCAACGATTATTGTTTTAAAAATTCCCCAGCTCCAAATCAATTTTCTGGCATCACAGTGAGAAGAAAATCGTTCAAGCTTTTTTCGTCAGATCCAACTGTTTGATTTCCTCCAAGAACTATCATCTTATACTTTATATCCACAAAACTGGTGCGCCAGATCGTAGTAGAGCCCCACCGTAGGCCCGAACGCTACTTGCTATCATGCAGGTTATGCCAGTAGTGCATGAAACATCAGGACTGCCAAAGTAAAAAAATATTCACTAAATCTCACACCGTTCGATTCAGAAGTCCGGTTGCTATGTCTTCTTACCCATGCAAATTGATCATCGATCGGGAGATTTGTAATCAGTGGTACTGACTTCAAATCACGGATTCAAAGTTGTGTACATTTTGTAACAGTTAATATATGCCAAGTACACTCACATCCCAGTGTAACGATTGCTGTAACTTTGGTGCACTTTTTGCATGATCTGAGGCATCATTTACGCGTTGTCTAGATCAAAGGGGTTTTGTCAATTATTAATCGAACATGTGGGTCGGTCGAAAACCTATCCACGACGCGCAACGATAGATGATTTTTTTCAGCAATCACGGCAATAAGGGGCTTTTGGGGCGAAACGTTTTTGTTATTGCACATCCGATAGTCTCCAGCCGCGTTTAATTTTGCTCTTCTGACAAATAACGTGTCCATGAACCCAGTTACGATGATTCGCCGTGGTAATGATCGTTCAGCTACCAAAGGTGACTTGAAAATTGTCCAATACTGTATGAATGAACATTATCCAAAATATCTCAGGTGAGACTAAATCATGTAAATAACAGGGAGAGCACTTTAATAACTGCACCAAGAGTGAAGTAAGTAGCATTTCGCATCCTCAGAGACACGTTCTCTGGAAAAATTCAATTTACCAAAATTATAAATAAAATCAGTTTGTTTTTTCTGTCGATACCAATAAATTATTCATCATCGCTTTATCAAATTTGGGCAATCTGGGTTGTTTTGTTACCTACAATTTGTGGAATAAGGGCAGGGTGAGGTTAGCTGTATCTCATGCAACAAATTATCTAAGCCTATCAAAAATGCACAGATTTCCAGATAATTGTTAGCCCACCAATGCGCATCCCCTCGAATTTGGCTGAAATACGTGTTTTAACTTCCTCCCCTGAATTTCGTGACCAGTATATCGAAGCACGTACCGAGCAATTTCAGTCATCATCTATGTTATATTTTTCCACGTGGTAATCCAAATAAAAGAAACGTTCTATGTGAATTAGGCACGCGGTCTTATTTGTAACATTTATTCCTTCTAATCGCGTTTTATTTGTTATCACAAGCATGCTATGCTGATTGGAATGTCAGTGAATTTCCAGTTTCACGGAGTGCAGGTTTCATTAGTTTTGTCTTGAAAACCTACTGAAAAGTAATGCGGACCAAGAAGGAAATACAATTTTTATTCATCAAACCCTTTTGAACCAGAACGTTACCAAATGGTGCAAACCAGTTCAAACGCTTTACAGTGAGGAGGTAGAACACTGCGCAAAAAACACTTTAGGTGGATTTATTACATATCTCAATCTGTCTTTATGTGGTAGTTCGCATGCTATGTTCTGTACTTTATGAAAAGATTTAAACTATACAAGTCTGCAGTACGTTCCCGGATTTTCAATTTATGAAATTACCGTCGTGGTGAGTTTATACAGCGCGCAACAAAATACAGGAACACCGAGTATAAATAACTACATTTGTATTCCCCTAGGCAACCACATCTGCACTGAAGAACCGGACGCACTTAGAGGTGCGTTAAGCAAAGTTTCATAATTTGATTAGGAAATAACTCGGGGTTACAAAAAAATCATCAAACTCGCCTACTATAGCTAAATTCTTAAATACTTGGCAATGATCATTCTGCTCAAGGACCCACAATACATCTTCTTTGCATACCCAAACGATGAACTGTGACTGTTTTGTGTTCGTTACGTTCTTCTGCGTGTTTACAGGTGTTCATTTATTCATACTTGATAAACAATGAACTCCTTGCATATCTGGAAAGCATGTATTTCCCTAAATTTCTGCATCACAAACCGGTAACTGCATAGAACAAAGGAAAACAATTTGGAATTCGAATAGCAGTGGTTTCATATTCAAACAGGGCATCATTTTGTAATCTCTTGGTCAGTGGCTGTTTCCAGCACAATTTTGATACCCTCAATGAAGCCTCGTTCACTTGTGAAAAACTTTCATTTCGCATATTCAGTAGAATAGTTGACCCTACGCTTCCCATCAGTTGAGACAATTTCCCTTCCGATTAGTATATTGTGCACAGCTTTTCGTTGAAATTCGGTGTCCCTTATTACACTGCGCACTTGGTTCCATTAAAAACAATACACGCGAAATGCATATGCAAATTTGCTAATCTTCATGTTGTATGACAATTTAGAATTGCTCGTTTAATAGTTTAGCAACGCATCAACAAATCTTATTGCATCTTTTGGTTTTATAGATCTTTATCACGCCACAATCATTTTCATTCATTTTAAGCCATTTTGTTCTGTTTCTTCAACCTATCCGGTTTTACACTAACCTAATGAGCCGTCTTCAACTGCACAAGCTCGCCACACATTCTAGTACATCTCATCTTAGAACCCAAAAGAGGCGTACAAAAAGGGATTTGCTTCCATTCTCCAATACATTAGTTGGTCATTGAAGAATTTTATATTATGTGATTTAGTTTCCGTGAAAACATCATGTTTGACTCCATTATCAGATCCGTTCTCCTCAAAAACCTAGGGCAATTGAGTGTCGCAGCTTTCTAATAGCACGGCTGGAGTGGCGTTGCTCGATTGGTAAAGCCTATAGAATAACGATCCGGAGGTTCTGAGTTCGAACCCCGCCATCGCCGCCCCTTCCCCAAATTAAGAAATTCTCAAACGGCATTTCTATGGCCGCGATACCCTTCGTGAAATTTGATTGCGCATTTGTATACTGAATAAATACAAAAGGAATTAGAAAATTAAAATCAAAAAAGAACATTTCTGTGTGTGCGCGCGCAAACATCAGATTGGGTTGCAAATCATCTAGTCGATCTAAATGCTTCGATAATGCCATTTTTTTATTTATTCTCTACTTATTTTGATGTTCGGTAGCAAACCCAATCTAATCAGCTTGTAGTTAGTTACGCGGATTGTGTAGTCAAGATGTTCGTATTATCCTCCAAATGATCTTTATTAAACAATCTCTCCAATGCGTAAAACGCTTTCCTTGATTGCGTTGAATGCATTTTCCCTTACACAAATTATTTTGTTTCCCTCATGATTTTGCAAGTATTCAATCAGAACCGGTGAGCAGAGTGAACTCAGATGAAGACCCTAGGATTTCCTTGACCCCTGGCTCTCCCATATTTTACAATAACAAATTACTCAAGTTATTCTTTCATACTCGCGTATTGGAAGAACGAAGCGTCCCACACTTCAAAATCTACGCATTTATCAATCTTCATATCCCAGTTCTCATCATTTTTCTATTGACTTTCTTCTATTTACTTAAGAGACCTTTTAGACACGGATTATTGTGCACAAAGTACTAATCTTTAAATTATTTGAAAGCTATTTTAAACAGTGTTGCGGTGTATAGGAAATAACTTTTTCGGTAAAATGTACGCATATGCTTGCATCAACACACAATACACATTTTATATAATATGTCTTGGAGCCGTGAACCATAGGAGGTCAAATTAGTAAAAGAGTTAAAACGATTCGAACTGTGGCGCAGCTACTGAAAGTCACCATTGCTGGACGATGACAGGGTCTGAATCTCGAATTCAAGAACCCGAAATATGCCAGAGAATGTGGCCTATACCATATAGTCAACACAAATACCCTTTTTGTCGTTCACTGATTTGATTGCTCGAGTGTAAAGTTCATTGAGCAAAGGGTAGGCTAGTTGTGTATCCTTCTATTTACTCAATCCATTCGGCTAATGGCGATGAAGAGTTTGATTGATCGGTTGTGAAATAGACAAACGCAATAAGGATATCCGGTTGGATTGAAAGCTGGGGCACCTTGCTGTGTGGAATGGAATACCTTGCATTTTATAGGTAAATCAAAACAATACTTTAGGTACTGAATTGAGTTACTTCTGACTGAATTGAAAATTTTGAATGCAAACTGTTTACCACTCCCGGAGGTGATTTTGCCAATCTAGTCGTTGGGCGAGAAACTGAACATTTATCTACGATAACAACAGTCGTTCACAATCTCTTCACTGATGAAGGCTTATTTTTTCACGAGATACTCTTTCTAGCAAAGGATAGGGGAAAAAATAATGTTTATTGGGTAAATTATTGTTCACTTGCTCAAAACTGCTCGGAGCAACTTTCATACATCGGCGTAATTCATTTATAGAATCCAAAACTACAAAATTCCATTTGATTTATGCCTCCCGAATAAGTTAGACTTATCACAGTGTATAATCCGATTTCCTAATTTAATCTTTGTTATTTCATTTTGCATGAAACGAAGTGTTTCAACGGCTATAACAGGATGGATATCACAAGTTGAATACTGGAAGTTAAATAATTTCAAAACTTTTCCGCTGTTGCAAAAGCGTTGCAATGCGTATGTTACACACAGCACACACACACACCACCATCACGCGCTGCTAACAACAGTGGTTTAATTTTGATCACTGTTTGTTTAATTCAAGCGTCACAATGCGTATTCTGAAAAAGAGTAGAATCCTCCGTGTAAGCTGTTCATGCATCCAGTGGTGGAAAGAAACTTTAACCGTTTTCTTATGTACACTTTGAATTCTAACAACTCATGAAAGAAAACAACCCAATTTTCTAGGCTAAACGCCTTCCTTATCGATTTCTGGGAAACAGACTGAACAGTGATCAACTGTGGTTAATGAATCGGTGTGAGAGAGGGACAGAAATAATCCAGAAACATAAGCTGGTGTTTTAGCAGTGAAGGCCGAAATACTTGGAGAACCAGTGGGCAACACCTTACTGAAGACTTTAGCATGTAATTTGCTGGTTTCATATTTCTAGTGGTCGACACTTGTTGCCTGAACGTGAAATAAGCGCAGCTTGCGCACTATCCGTCTGCATCCACCCACACCGGATTTCAGTAACAGCTGAAGCTGGTTGATTCAATGCATCAGTGATTACATAAGATGTACATTGAGATAAAGGCGATGGAGTGATAACAATTATTAATGAAGCTGCATGAGATGCGAATGGATGTATTTTCTTTAGGGCTAAAACTTTCAAACCAGTACTGTTAATCCATGGAAATTCTGTCAATTCATTCAGATATTATTTCGAAATCGGACCCATCTATCACTAGTCGGTTTAGCTTGATATTTGGCAGTTTGAAGCTTGTATGTCCATTGTGAAAAGTTCAGTAGCCTCGGTGGGATTTGAACCCACGCGTGGACGCCGCCTACAATTTTGTACGGCTCACGCTCTACCAGCCAAGCTAAGAGGCCTCACCAATAGCACTGATCTTTTCACATTCAAATTACCCATCCAACTTACAGAGGCATGTAGCCTCATGCGAATAGTTGCCTAGTCAAACGACTCTCGTCGTGTAACGTCCATCACGAGTTCAAATAGCGCTCGCTCGTAAAATACACATCGATGCTATTTGCATTCACGACAAATGATTCCAGTATTTATATTTTGCAAGTCAAGTATAGATGGATGGAGTTAATTTTATCCCTTTCTTTCATAGTACAAATGACGGCGTACCGCGCGTGTAATAGTGTGGACTGAGATTAACCGTTTTTGACACAGAATACAGTCCGTAGTGCATACCTAAGTCCTGCGGGAAACACTTGGAGTGGCACGGGTGAATAATGCACCATGACGAGAGTAAACAGCTTTGAACATTGAAGCATTATGTATGAAAACACTGTATTTCTATATAGATATTAAATAAAGTATTGTCTGAACGACTTGAGAGCATTTGCCTGGGAGCACACGACCGGTTTCGCTCGTCAAGCATGTATATCCCATAATCTTTATTCATTTCCCTCATATACTTGTGCTCAGCAAGTGTACTTTCCACATAGACATCTCATTTGCAACACCGGGTATATTTTTTTTAACAGGCCTTTCAGATCCACTGCATTTGTGAATGGATACTATTATTCAATGTTTTGTAGGTAGGTTATATGCTACTGACTAAAACAAGCGTGAATTAAATGTCCCCATCGAATGTCTCGTAATGAGTAGTATCTGAATGACTTGACGCATCACGAAAGATGATGCTTTTAGTGAGTTTCAAACTGAAATTTAGAAATGCATGTGGTTCGCGCACACTAACTTAACATTTTCACGAAGCAGTACTTGACATTGGGTGCACCCACGTGATCAACAACTGATGCCTCTTTTCCCCGCTCGTTATGAACAGTGTTAAGATGGCCTTGTAAAAGCGAAAACGACTGTTAGAAAACCAGTCGGGCACAGTTCACTAAGGAAAAACTTTACCTTTTCCAGAATAGTTAGTAGATCTGATATAGAAATGTTCATCTAAGACGCCAGTGGAATCCATTGTTTCATCATATGATTGACAGGTGAGAATACACTGCATGCAAAACAAATGTTAGAATTACCGTTAGTATTCTTCCCTTCTACTTTCACGACTTTGTATCTCAAACAGACAATAGTGAAGGTATATTCTGCCACTCCACTCATACTTCTCTACAAGAAGGCATTAGTTCAGTTACACCACTTTCCATGCAAAAATAAGCGCCTTATTCTGGTCACGTCCAGGCCTGTTGCAACCAATGAATTAGTGTGCTGCATCTCACAAGAATGGGACGACAATAAGACCTACTTGATTGGATGTTTTGTGTGTACAGGTACTGATCAAACTCGTGGAACAGCATCCGGACCATTTCATCCCATTTGTGCCTCCCAACGTGCACTGTTCCGAGCCCGCATTCACGTGGGATTGAATACGATATTGACCCACATCAAACGCGACATATCTGATATGATACCCCCTTATGTCTTTGATTCTATTAGCTGCGTGCCATTAAAATGTACCATTTCGCGATTTTGACGACAGTTACTGGAGCATCAGCTGTAAAATAATAAAGTCGCCGTAGTAAACGTAAATAAAATTTATTTATTAAGTCAAGTCAAGTCAAAAGTCAAAAAATTGCTTTATTCGTCCTAATGGACGAATTCTCAGTTTCTTGCACTCCAAGAACATTTATCGTCGCATACAGTCACAAAAAAGTGAAAAAACAGCATCATTAATTCAAGGGAATGTAGAGTAAAGGTTTGAAAACGAATATCAGTTGCGTTGGAAATTCAAGAACTTTTCTCTAACGGATGCCTTTTGAGCTACAAATCTCGAAAGATAGGGAATGACGGACAATCGATAGGTGATCGTAAGAGCAAACATATAACGACTTCTAGTAACAGAAAGTGGATATGCATTGTTTAAGTTTTGTGTGTAATGGGTGAGTGGTGTCTGACAGAATATCGTTGCAGAAGTTATCGCAAGAGATAAAATGTTTATCGGCGATAAAGTTAAGCAAGTGCAAATAAGGAATACCGCTTGTGCGAGAAATAATTTTAATAGACAGGCATAGAATCATGTAATCTTTAGCTCTAAGACCGGCAAATAAAACTGAGGAGCAGTAGAGAAGATCAGTAACAACACAAGAATATACAAATCGAGTGAATAAATACAGTGAAACTTTCAAAGAACGCAAGCGGGAAATAAAGAACTAGAACCGTCGAAACTTTACAAAAGTAGAATTTAAATGTGAAGTCCAGGTGAGATCTTAGCAGATAGTCACACCGAGGTATTGTAGAGAATTTACTGGGATCAGGCTGGTTGTCAACAAAGAGTGTAGAACAATTTCTTTCAAAAGGATGTAGCCGTTCTCCGTTGGCAAGTGAAAAGGTGACATCGCTACATTTAGATACACTGAGAGATAACTTGGAAGACGAAGACCATACGTTTAAGGCAGATAAACTGGTTTGAAGCTGTGAGAAGCGGAAATCACCTTGGAATTCGGAACCAATTTTGACATCATCAGCATACTTAATAAGATTATTTGGATTAGTGCGAAGGTCACAAATATAGAAAAAGAAGAAAAAGATGGACAGAATTGCTACCTGGAGCACCCCTGAGTTGATTGGTAGGGAGTCAGAAGTTTTTCCAAGAAACCTCGTGAATTGTGTTCTACCAGCAAAATAATCTTGAATTAGAGAGAGGGTATTGTGGGACAATCCAGCACCTTGGAGTAGAGACAGAATCCTGCTCCTGTCAACACAGTTAAAAGCGTTACTATGGTCCAGGAAACACACACGAACTGCCCTGCCGTGCATGTCTAAGGATCGCAAAACTGAGTTTACCAAATGCTTAAATGCATTTAAGGTAGAACGTTCTTTGCGATAAGCGAATTGGTAGTGATCTAGCTGCTCAGTATTGGGAATAATGTTACTGAGCATAAACTTTTCGAAAAGTTTTAGTAAAATAGAGGTACTGGCGATTGATCATACTTTCCCAGCTTCCTTTTTGGGGACTGGTGTCATGCGCACAGGTCTCCAGCAGTCGAAAATATTTTGTTCCTCCAAGAAACGGTTGAAAATCTCGGAAAGTGGCTCCGCCAAGGATTGCACACATTCCCTGAGGACGACTGGATATGGTCCGTCAGAACCGGAAGCTTTTGATGTTTTTGGGCACATCAGCTGTGCCCGCACCTGATTCGGATTGACATGCGAAACCTCATGATAGACAACTGATTGGAAATATGAATCCGATACTTGAGTTTGAGTTGACGTGAAAAACATGCAGTTGAGTTCATCTTTTGTGGGATGTGGCCCACATAGTTGACTTTTGTTCCGCAGAGCTTTTTCATTGCGCTCCAGATTGGCTTGCAATTACGGTCACCAAGAAGGGTTTGAGTGTAGAGTTTGTCAAGATTTTGGGTCTCATTCTTGATCAGTACTGACGTTTGTTTTACTAAGGGTCAGTCGCGATTTTTGTATGCTCATTCCTTGGTTATTCTGAGGGTCTTCAGTATGGGAGAAGAAAATCTGACGGGACTGATGTATATAGGAGATATGGGGCAGCAGATGTCAAAGCAGAAGTGCAAATAGCTCGAGAGGTGTTAAAACACTCGACCGAGATACTTCGATCAAAGAACTGATCAAAATTTGTACCACAGACCATTTTCTCTCAGTGATGCCAAGTGGGCCGGGTCGCACAGTCTATGAAAAATCTTTCGGCTAAATGTACTCGTCAGTGTGATATGATGTTTCTTTGAGTAGGCTTTTGGTAAAGCATTTATGACACAATAATCGGAGTTTGCCAGAGGGGCTCCATTTTACACAGCAAACATGTCAGGATCGTTCGAAAACATAAGATCTAGCTGCGCGTTTCCTCTTGTGGAGAAATTCACAAGATTGTAGAGAGAGAGACAAGTCAAGAAATGAATATCTGCATGGTTAAAATCACCACTATCGATGAAAAAAAGAGCATTCCGTGTAGTTAAAAATTTCGGATATAAATACATCAGCAAACGTCTGTACATCAGAAGTTGTACTGGAAGGTGCTATGTAAATGTTTAATGCCACGATGGAACGATATTTACTAAGGAAATGGGGTTTACATTCAACCGAAAGACATGAGACATATCCTACGTTGTAGGTGAAGATAATCTTTGTAGACTTACACCTAGATGATTTGGTGTAGGTTATTAGACCACCGCCTCGATTTCGTAGTAAACAGTCTCTATTCAAACGATGCATATCAAATAGATCCAGCTTAATCAAAGAGTTGTTGATGTCAGGATGCAACCACATTTCTTACAGCACAACTATCCCCAATTCGTGGTATTTTTTCGTCATAATCAGTTTCATGAAGTCGNTTGATGAGCAAATAGCAGGGATAGACATTTTCTGAGGCTTTGTGTTACGTAAAGCCACTTGCCGGCCTGCTCGATGTTTTCTGAGGAAACCTGATCTAGACGGTCTGCATCTTTTTTATCTATTTTTACCTTGACGACTGAACTGATAGAGAATGCCACTCTTGCGCGATAACCCATTAAGGTGCGAATTCTTTAAAGATTCCGGGGAGTGTATAATCATGAAAGCGATGGAATAAAACTTGATTCAAACGATTAAATCCAATGTGTGACGTAAAAGTTGATAAATTATTCACTGGAGGACAAAATGACTCAAAATTTATATAGATATTGTACTTTCACGTTGTCTATGTTTTA